>PVJX010005761.1:0-54237 GCA_004027295.1 Dolichotis patagonum
AAAACTACTGGATACCTAAAATTTCTTCTGCTGATTAATCTAAGGCAAGCTTTTGTACAATAAAAATGAACCACAAAAGTGATTTCTGGGATTTGGGAAAATGATCTTCCTATGGAAAGCAGCAGTGTTTCCCCCATTTTGAATTATTTATGAGTCAGTCTTATTAATGCTAAATTTTAACTGAGAACAACCCAACAAGTTTGGCACACATGCCTTGTTTGCTTAAAACTATTATTTTATAAAAGTCAATTGTGTTATGATTTCAGGAGAGAAACAGGAAAGTCATTGCAGTTCTATCATGATCTATAGGAAGTTGTTTTCGATGCACCATTAAATCATCTAGTTTACGTTAGCATTGTCCTTCCTCTGAGAACTTTCTGCTTCAAAGGACTGTGGGTATTTCAGAATATGTCTTTAAAAGTTAAAAGTTACTGTTTATTAAAGTCTTGGTTAATTTTCTCATGGGTATTATTACAAAATTATTTCATTAATTCATATTTTGATGCAGAAGACTGATGTATTGTTTCAAAACTTACACTGAACTAAAGGCAAAACCTAGTGTGTAGCACTTCACCATGGAACACAGAATAGAATCAATCATAGACTGGATTCTGCACATGCCCTGAAGCACAACCCCTCACACAGTAATAAATGTCCATGGTAGGTTGAAGTTCAAACATACGGCCTCATTTTTTCCTGTGTATAATTTTTTATTCCTATAAGATTATCTATTTAGCTTTAAAATATTGCTATAATTCTATAGAAAATGTTAGACAGTTGCTTATATGTATTTTATCTTTTAGAGTGGTGATTAATATTCAACCTCCTATTAATACTTTTACACTTTCTACAAACATGATCCTGAGACAGTCCCTTGGTATGCCTCACTTTGTATCCTCGTTAGTAGATTGAGGAGATCTCAATAATATATAAGAAAGGTAATGATCACTTAGTTTTTTTGGCAGAATAAATGTGAGATAATATGTTCTCAGTGCCTGACAAATAGAAAGTGCACAGTTAGAATAGTTAATTCTAACTATTAGGATTAGTTGGAGTAGCAGAAGGAATAGTAATAGTAGAAGAATATCATTATTAAACTAAATCTAAAAAGTTATTAAGTTGGGGATTTAGCTCAGTGGCATAAGCGCCTGCCTGGCAAGCACGAGGTCATGAGTTCGATCCCCAGTACCGCAGCAAAAAAAAAAAAAAAAAAGTTATTAGAAAATATATAATTTAGCATATATAGCAGTAAAATTATCATTTCATCAAACAATAAAGTTAAGCACTTAGAGTTAATCACATTCTCATAAAAGTGATTTGAATTCTGAGGGATGTATTAATAGACCCACTTTTTTCAACTTTTATTTACAGCTTAGCAGTAATGAGAAAAGAAGAGCATTTACTTTGTAAATTCAAGCTATATCTCTTATCGGTTATTTCCATATTCAGATAATTTGTAAATCAAAGGGCCTTGGTTTGATGCTAGGGAATGTTCAGCTAGTTTTATACTATTGTGCCCAGTTGTATATAATAATTTCTTAGATATTTTATTGTGCTTCTTACAAGACAAGATTGAGTCTACCAAGGAAAAGGCAGTAGATATTTTGAGAAAATAGGCAATTGTAAAAAAAAAATAGGAATTTAAGGCCTAAATTATCCAGCCTGTAGAGGATAAATTCATCAGCTCATCTCTTGAAAAACTCAGGGAACAGCTGACTCAATCTGTTTCCCCATAGGATGCACACCATTATTTTCAATGAAAGAATCATTAAAGAGCACATATTATAAGAAACAGTGTTACTAATTTGTTGTTCACATATAGCCTACCAATCACATTTCATTCTTCCTATAATCCATAGTTATGTAAAGATTGAGAAACAATTTAACTGTGTACTCAAAAATAAATGTTAACACTCCCCTCCAATTCTGGGGTGAACAGTTATGGCGGAGATATATTCATGTGTAGGAGGAAAAGGTTTTCAGTGATGTTAATGGCACCAACAATGCTATAATTTAAGGGTGTGATGGTTGTCCCTCTCTGACTGTCTTACCCCAGTACCTATGATTGCAACGCCTCCCCTTGTGTGATTCATTAGAGCCATTTATATTCTTTCCCTTGAAGAGCTTTTTAGTTACTTTTATTTAAGCCTTTCCTTGTAAGAATTAGACCATAATGTGTTGGAGATGTACCCTTGTTACTGAGTTGCAAACTATATAGAACCATAACTAAGAAGAGCATAAGAACCTGCATTTTTCTAAAGATCTCTGAAAAACAAGGAAAAATTGTTAACAATAAAGGAATTGTGGGAAATATAATTAAACATTTTAGAGGCTATATTGTAAATTTTGTTGGTTAAGTTACAGGGAGTTAGCCAATTAGAACCACAGCAAATTTCAAATCTTATGCTTCTTCAGGCATTTGGTATTTAAAAATGACAATACAAGTTTTCTTCTTTTTAAATTGCTCATTTGTTGGATGCTTATACAATCATTTAACAAACTAGGTTGAAAGTAGGTGTTATCACTAACGTAAATGAGTTCGTGAGGACTTATTAAGTGCTATCATTCAGTTGCTGAGTAAGAATTCAGGGATAATGGAAAATGAAGTTCTCAACTTCTCAAGGATGTTAGGCCACAGGGCTAGAGAACTTCAGATCAGTTAAAATACAGATGTAAATGAATATGAAAAGTGGTGGCACAAATAGTAAGTATGTTAATAGTCATAAAAGAAAAAATGTAGGTGTTGAAAGACTAGGAAGCACTCTTTGGAAAGGTGAAGCCTGAATTTGTACTGGATGAGGGAAATGAAAGGCTACTTAAAGTACAGCAAAACACAGGATGAAGACAGACAAACAAAACTGAGATGTTAAATATACATAAATTGTTTTATACTATCATTTTGTATAGGATGTAAAAACATTTTTTTAAAGTAACACACAACATATACTTTTGAAAGCCTATCTCATTAATTGGAGCAAATGCAATGTTATAATGGATAGGAGCTTTCAGAGCAGCTTAATCACAAGATTCAGAAGTAAAGCTCTAGATCACAAATTTGAAGGAATGGGAAGGTGTAGATTAATATACTTTTTCATTTAACAATATATTCTGTAACACTTGTAAAAAGAAAACTACACTGCAAAATTTCCAACTGGAATAAAGATACTAAACAGATCTCTACTTTTTTTTTTTTTTTTTGCAATTCTTTTTTTCTTAATTTTTAAAATTTTTATTAGTACATGTTTGTAGTACATAATGATTACATTCATCATGGGGAGCCAGTACATGCACATAGCACATCTTAATTCTTTTTATTTCCCCTTTTTCTCTCCTTCATCCCTCCATTACTTAGACCTCTTCTCATTTATAACATGTTCTGTTTTGATATTATGAAATGTTTATTATTTTTAACTTCATATTAAATAATGAATGTACCTCTGTTTTGTCCCCATCTAGGGAGTATACAATGTGTTAAAGATGTTCTGAATGAAAATAAGAACAAGGGGACAAATCGTATCATACAATTTTCCAACACTTCACCAAATCTGGGGGTCCTTTTCTGTTAGTATTTAAAAGAACACAATCTAGAATTTTGCAACACGTGTACCTTGCTGTATCTCTAAGTCCTTCATAACTGTTACATCACCCTCATCTGTGACAACGATCAGTTTAAACTCATTAATCTCTGTCTTTTCATCTAAGTATAACCTATACTTCAAGATTCTACTAAGTTGGTTTGTAACTGGTCTAGGAGGGAGTAAGGAATTTCTGGAAAGGGTGTGACAGCAGTATTTAGATAGTTCTCTCTCTCTCTTCATCTGACCTTTCTTGATGATGCCAAGAGTTCTTTCCATTACCAATCTTCTGGCACTTTGAGTGCCATTTAGAGGAAAATTGTGCCTTCTTTGCATTGTGTAACATGATACGGTATCAGAATCAGTTATCCAAGTCAGCTTCATGCTTATCCTCAGCATATTGGGGTGAGCTAAGGGAAGATGGTGACCCTGGAGAGAAGCTGTCCTGTGTGCAGCCCTCCTGGTTCATGCGACAGAACAGATCTCTACTTAAGGTAACTGTTTTATGCAATGTTATATCACCAATTCCCTCGTGTGATTTATATTTCATATCTATTATCCAAGTAAGTCTGTTTTATTAATACTATAAGTCTAGGTCATTTGTGGCCCATATTTTTTCAGGCAATACTGTTTCTCTGTACATGTGTGCAATAAATCAACTCTTCAAAATCTGTGCATTAAAAGCAAGACCTCATTCTGCATCACAACAAAGTAAAATGTTATGGTGAATAAAGCACTACAGAAACATCCCTGCAGTGATCCTAAAAATCCTAGCACAGTAAGCCTTTGAGATAGTGATAAAGAGGAGGAAATTCCTGCCTAGTGATCTATTTTAAGGGTAGATCCTTGAGTGTTGAAACCACGTACCCACAGTCAGACCTTTCTGTTCTCCTTGTGAAGACTTTTGTGCTCCTTGCAGAAGATTCTTCATCAGGGTTTCTTTTGCTTTCTACTTATAGATGGGGAATAGCTGGGTCACTTTAATCTGGTTGGACACTAGATCATGATTGTGTGTGTGTGTGTCCACTGGGGCAATCAAGCCATCATTTGATACAAGGATTATTCATCAAGAAGAAAAATTCCTGTTGGCTTACCAGGAGTACATATTCATTAATGTTCTTTATATCCTTCTTTTTTGGAATATTGAGAGGTAAAAAAAGAAAATAGTGCTGGAAGCTTGCTGTAGCCCTAATTTTTGTAATAATCATATCTTTGAAGTCATATGTAAGATGATGTTATAAAAGAGTTAGTATAAGTAATCGGTATTCTACTATAACTTAAAAGTTTCAAGAATTTAAGTTTCCTTTTGATTCAAGTATTGTTGAAGTGACAGTTATTTTCTGATTTAAACACCTTCCATTTTAAATAAAAATTACAATTGCAAAGTATAAGCAATATGACATATTAAATGTATTTTAAGCTTCCTTAAGTCATTATGGATATAAAATATCTTTGAATTTTGTTTATGGGTACATCGATGTAACAACTAAGTACTATACTCAAGGCAGCAAATTTTATGGCATATCTGTTCATATTCAGGGATATTGAGCTGCTCAATTGGAAACTTAATCTGACTTAAATGTTCCCTGAAATAACTGTCATTATCTTCACAGTTGATTTACACTACATATCTATTTAAATATACTTTTAGATTACATTTTCTGGAACTACACAATGCCTCCTTTTACACTCAGATTTTAATCTCCACAGTTATATGAAATTAAATCCTGAACAAACACCTGGATTTTGTAGCACTGTACCAAATTTATTCGCTGACCTGACGGATTTGATTTTCATGACATAGAAAGTTTTGGAAACAATCATTACATTTTACTGCGAAAGTACAAAGTAATAAAAAAAAGAATATGTAAATTTTTCCAGAACAGAATATGATGGTCAGTATCATGAATTATTCACTTTAACCACCACCACAAGTCAAAATTCTCTCCTAATTTACAATTTTGTGAAATTATGAGAGTAGAAGAAGGCACCACCAGCCACTAGGGGTCAGCAGACACCGGGTATGCAGGGCACCATTTCCCCTGTGAGGGAAGCCGCACATAAAGGATGTAGATGTAGAAGGATGGTGTTCCCAGGGTATACTCAAATTGTATTCAAATTATAGTGAAAGAAGGGTATCAAACAGATAAATGTGAAACTGATTAGTACTTCATAGCTTATTGATGCTTCTTTCTTCTATCCACCGACTTTGAGAATGCAAATTGAGGAGAAAAATTACAATAGATGGAGACTAGCCCTAGTTATTGCAAAGAAAAAAGGTGGAACCTGTTGTGTAAGAGTAGCAGCTAGCTAGGATTCAGTTTTGTGGCCAATTCCACAGATCCTGAGATCTTCTTCTAATCCATAGGTCTTCAACACGTACTCTCCAGACCAGAAACATCACCCTCTCCCAGGAATTTGTCACAAAATTAGGATCTCAGCACTACCCCAACTAGAAATTCTGGGAGAGGCTGACAACAATCTGTGTCTAGTAGGCCTTCCAGGTTATCATGATGCAAGTTCATGCTTGAGAATCACTCTTAACATGTAGCTGAAATAGTATGAAACTGGAGCAGAAGGAAGAACATCACTGTATTTACTCTTGAGTAAATTTTCTTTACTTTGTAAGCAATGATCTTGGATCCTAAGCAATTTGGTATTATTTGCTGTATCTTTGTGGCCAAGACTGAGCTTGGGGTCCTCTTCTACCTCAGTTGAAATGTAGGATAACTCTAATAGGAATAATAAAAGTATCATTAATTTCCATGTGGAGTACATTTAATATAACAAACCACAAGGATGGGATTTGCTTACTAAGGTCAAGACGTTACAAGAAGATATGATTCTAGTACATTACCAGACTTTTGCCTAAGTAATCTGTATTTTTTTTGAGAAAGAGAAATAAAATTAGCAGTGCCTACATTGAGAGCCCAGCTTACACTAGTCTGAGCCATATGTTGTGGGTATAAAAACATGCTACAGATATCCATTTCTTCTGCACATAATTCTAGTCCATCTCTTTAAAATTTCAAGTCAGCCAATAAATATTATGAGGCTCATTTTCATTTGCTGAGTGATCTAATCTCTGTGCTTACAGAATATCCTAAAATCATCCCTAACAGATGTGAGCTGTTTCTCTATTTAGCATTGGCTCAAGATGAGAATTTTTCAATGTCATCATCAGCTGTAGCAACAGAAACAATATATGAAATACCAGTATGAAATATATTATGTTAGGCGCGAAAGCCACAATGGGGTCTATAAGCTAATTGTAAAAATAAAATGGAAATTTAAAAGTATTTTAACATTTTTCACAATAGCCAAGATAAAGAAAGAAGTGTCTTTCAATGTATGAATAGAGAAAAATGTGATACCTATGTATCTACATAATGATACAACAGTATGATTCGGCCTTAAAAAGAAGAAAATCCTGTGATTTGTAATAACAACATGGTTAAATTTAGGGAACATTATGCAAAGTTAAATAAGACAGAAATAGAAAGACAAATACTTCACAGTCTCACTTAGTTTGAATTTAAAGTTAAACTCATAAACACAGACATTAGAATGATAGATTCCAGAGGCAGGAAAAGGCAAAGAAGAGAGGATTTTTGCCAAAGAGTATAAACTTTCAGTAATAAAATGAATAAATTGTGGATCTAATGTACAAGATGGTAACTGTAGCTAATGATGATGTATAATGTACTTAAATTTTGCTAAGAAAGGCACTCTAGACGCTCTTTTTGCACATGAATAAGTAACTGTGTGAAGTGATGGATATGCTAATTAGTTTGATTGTATTAATCACTTCACAATACACATATAGCAGAACATTACTTTGCATACCTTAAATCTGAAAACTTTATTTGTTAATTTTACTCAATAAAGCTCAGGAAAAAAATTTAAAATATATGAAAAGAGGGTGAAGTATCTAAAAAGTGATGACAGGCTTCAAACCGTGCACTCAAGAATATGCGATTTTAACATACTTCAAGCTAAAGAATTTAACAGGTGCATGAAGGACTTCCTCATTTTTTCTTCTGAAAAAGGTCATAAGACTGTCATATGCAAAGTACCTTCCTTATGCCAAGAGCAAAAGAGAAAGCCTATCTCTGGTGATAGGGCACAAAGAGGAAACCAAATTGATTTGCCTTGCTAAATTTTCCCTTGGTTTCCCACTCTTCAGTCATTTCTATGCCCAATCACATTTTTCCATAACTATTCTTCAAGTAATCTTATATAGAAACACTTAGGTTTAACTATTTTTTTCAGGTCTTTATTTTCTTTACCCAGGCCCCCATTTCAAATAAAATTTATACTCTATATTTATAAATTTATAATTTATAATGCCTTTTATTACAGAACTGCAGTGGAAATGTAGAATAAAGTATGGTTTTACCTTTCCTGTAGTGATAAATAGAAAGAAAATGGAATATTAACTTAATAGTAAGATGTCTGTAATATCCTCTTCAAACTGGTTACTTTTTCACATCTAGTAAACAACTACAATGCCCAGTCCCTCAATCCAAAACAAAAGACTTTTTGTGTTTTCTTTCACTGTAGTTCAATACAAAATTTAAAATACTTAGTTTATGCTATAATCCACATGTAAAGTAATACAACAAAACATTCCATATTAAGATTTGCGTATCCCTGTAAGAAATTTTTATTTCTGTTGGATGCAATCTGTTTTCCTGGGGCTATTTATTACATTTCCTGTTTGGTTTGCTGTATCTAGTGTCAAATTGGGCTGCCTTAGTGTCTGAAGAAAATAGAAGAGTACACTGTAACAACAGGCTAGTTTCTCTCCAGGTTATCTGCAGACCTCAGAAAGTGCCATACAAACAGAGGGCAAGCTTTGTTTCATTTATCTTTACTTCTTTGGTACACAAGCACTGTAAGTGGATGGTGTATGATGAACATTCATAATACTACATGGATGATTGGATCACAGATTACAGGCTGCTGACATCACACATTGTTTTCCTTTTTAGGGAGAAAGAGTTTAATAGAAGAAAAAGTTAAAAGTGTCTGAAAAAATTCAAATTTCTCACGGTTTAAGTAATGAGGAGTCATGTAGGTTTTATGATAGTATTACTGGTAGTTGTAAAAGTGTGGAAGCTAGATTACAATGAATCCAATATTAATTGCATATCTTTCTGTATACTAAGAGAATTTTATGAGTTCATCTCATGAAAACCTTTGACTCAAAGGTACAATATTATCATGGTAAAATGCAGTTTCAGATTTTCTCCACTCACTTTACATGATTCAATTTCTTATCTATGATACCAAGTATAGTACCTGAAACATGCAAGGTTCAAAATAACTGCTGATCATTGACTGGGTAAATATATACATTTGAAAAAAGAAAATTCATGAGATATACTTCTATACTGGTACTGAGATTTTCACTCCAAGGGACCTTTAGGGACATCCTATTAATAGATAGAAATGATTTATAATTGAATTCATTTGCTACACAATTATGAACTATTCGTATCTATTAAAAGCAAGCCTCTAAGGATCCCTAAGAATTCACTACTAGGGATCTCTCCTGTCATACACTTAAAGGTGGTGGAAATAATTTTATCTTAAGTTATTCAAATATTTCCAAGTAACTACTCTACTCTATTTCTTTCCTAGAGTCTATCTCTTGAAAAAATAATATAAAGAGGAACATTATTGGAGTACTATAAAATTCTGAAAGAACAGAAAAGAAAGTTATGAGGTTACATTGTACACAAACGTTCATTGGGAATTCCAGTATTTAGTTCTCTACAATAAATTACTGCAATTTCTCCTTACTTTTTATTATTCTTTTATTTTGGGCTTCCAATATAGCAATCACTTTTGAGCTTTACCATTGCTGATCATAACACTCCTCGTTAATCTTTCTAAATGAGCTATTTTTATTTAAGAAGTGTTATTTCAGAGTTGATCTTCCAACTCCATTCATGTGCTTTTGACAGAGAAAGTTCGCATGAAACTGACTTATTACTTTGTCTCATCCCTTAGATTTTTTTTTTTTTTACCTCAAACTGATAGGAAGATTCCACAAATACTGTATAACAGCAAATTGTTTTTACTTACAGGCAGGGAGTTATGAGGGCATGTTTTATCCTGAAATGGCTCCCCAGAGACCTTGAAGAGCATGTGTGAATATAAACAGCCTGAACTCCTGTGGTTGACTACAAAGTGCTTGTTTCCCAACCATTTCCTATTTCTTAACATAAAATGGAATTAAGAGAAGTCAAGGCACCATTTAGAAACTGCAGGTATGTCAGCCCACAATGACCATTATTAATTTTGCATCTGTCCTTGGCCATTTCTTGTGAAAATATGAAGTATTTCTTATGAAAGAAAATATGAAGTAGGTTTATTCTGATTGCCTGGCCAATTGATAATAATCTCTGATAATAATTTCTGGTCAATCTCTAATGTGTCATTGAACCTTTTTCATTTGTAAAATGAGAAATAATTCTATTCATCAAAAGCCTCACTAACCCCATTTGACAATACATATTGCTTTGGGGAAATATTTAAACTTTAAAAAGAGAAAAGTTGATTTTAGTTTTTGTTTTCTTTGGTATTTGGTGACTCATTTTAATTAAAGAAAACAGGCAGTGGTTCCAATGGAAGCTGGGAGTATTGGTCAGGATGGAAAGAGGATGAATGCTACACAAACCTAAAATCCCTCTACAAAGGAAGCTCTGACTCAAGCCAGGTGTAAGGCTGGCTACATATTTGGCAGAGACTGCTAAATTAGCCATGCTTTGATGTATGATTTCCAACTATTCTTTGTCTTCATGACCCTTGTTATAAACATTTTTGATATGCCTATTTTTATTTCATTTTACCAATACCACTTTTTAAACAACCGATGGTGCAACAAATGATGTGACACTTACTATAGCTCAGGATAAGGAAAGAATTCTCTCTGAAATAAAGCTCTTCTCAGGAAGGCATCCTGAGAAGATGATATGTTCACTACCTCATGGAGCACTTGTTCAGGCAACTCCCATTAATGGTAATGGGAACTAATAGGCGAGAGAATAAACACCTTATAACACATTACATTTAAAACTCAGCATGATCTGAAAAACAGCTATTTTACTCAGTTAGCAGGATGGATGCTTTTAGAGTAAAGGGAAAACCTGCTGCTGAGTTCACGATTCCTCTAGGTATCAAAGAAAGGAATTATATTAAATGTTATTTGTATCCATAACCCACCACTGTGCTCCAGCTGTAATTTGCAGCAACATGTCGGTTAAGTGATAACAGATGAAACTATAACAGTGTTAATCAACACACAAACCATGTGTGTAAAGATTGAAGGATTATCAGGAATGTGCTATTATGCTCAGAGAAAAAGACCTCTTCACTTCTACTTTCTTCTGCCATTTAACTTTACTACATATTTCATTGGTGTCCTCAGTAGGAAATGGGTAATTCCTATAAATCACCATGACAGATGCATGGAGCAGAAAGGGACGGTTTATTAAATCGAATCCACTAGACAGAGGTTCCCTTTAAGATGGCATGCTTGCTAATTTCCAGCGCTGCTCAATTATAGTTTGCGCCTCCCTTACGGAATCACTGACTAAAGCCAGTGCTGTTTGTTTCCCTTTACAAAGGGTCAGCCCTTGTTTCAGTGGTTTCTGACATCTTAATGGATGTGGAGTCAGTTTTCACTCAGATACCAATCTTATTACGATTCAGTTTCCACAACAGAGTACCTCTTTTGAATCCAAAATCTAGTAAAAAGATTATATCTAAGTGCCACTACCAAGTGGAAATGGTGATTGGAACAAAATGGTGCCACAGGTTCCTGAACTAGACACCTCTCTTTGGTCAGTATTTCAAAGGTGTTCCTCTCTTCTAGTCCTGTGTGGCACTGAGTTTCTGCCACATCAGTCTCTCTGGTCCACCCTTTTTACAGTCCTCCTCACCAACACTTAGGCATGGATTTGCGACTGCCAACTTTCTCCTTGTCCCTTCCCAGTCACTCAACTGCAACTGCTACATCACTTCTCTTCCTCAGGCCCTGGTAAAATGATTGGCTTTGATCATATGCTTTCTGAAGGAAAGGTGAAGGGCTCTCATTCTTTTGATTCTTTTTAATTAATTCATTCAATAAACACTTAGCAGGCATGTGCTGCTAATGTGCTCTTGTGGAATCTTTCTCCCTCTGCATTGTTTTTAGAGAAAGCAAGACCTCCAGGGTTTGATCCCTAAGAAATTAGTCTCCCTAGGGATCCCAGGCAGTCCTGGAGAACAAAAGCAGAATGCAGAGGAAGCCACTTTTGAAGAGGAAGGTATTTTAAATTCTTCTAATTCAGACCACATACATACAAACTGACACCCTGCTGAAACTAAAGAAGAAAACTGCTGTTTTCTCTAGAAGGAAGGAAGGAAGGAAGGAAGGAAGGAAGGAAGGAAGGAAGGAAGGAAGGAAGGAAGGAAAGAGAAAGAAAGAAAGACAGAGATAGGTTTAAGTACTTTTTATTAGTTCGCCTTCAGAAATAAGATTATTTACCTCTACTCTTCCTTTACCAGCAGGTTATTTTCATTCTGATATAAATCAAGGCAAATCTCTAAGTTCCACCAAAGTGAGAAAAGTTGGCTGTTTTGGAAATCTGCAGGAACCTCCCATGGCTCCTGAATCAGCCATGCAAACACTTGATTACCATGTAAACACATGCTCTGTTGGAAATTCCAGGACTTCTCTCTTTAGATGGTTTTCTGAAACATTCAGTTAACTGGCTGGAGAACGTTTTTTTTCTTTTTTTCCTTGAGAAAACTTTTTAGAGTTCATACTGTCAGAACAATTGCCTTGACATAGAAATGGAAAATGAGGCCCCAGGAGTTAAGGTGTCTGGGTGACTGCCACACTGTGTGTTGTGTCAGTTGGAGGATAGAAATATTGCTGCTTGCCTTCACCCTGGAAAAGTGTGTGTGTGTGTGTGTGTGTGTGTGTGTGTGTGTACAAAATTGACTGCCACACATTCTTCATAGATTACTCAAGCCTCTGTCCATGTTAATGTGGCATCAATCTGTGACAGCACTCTACACCATTGACAACACAGAGAATATCACACAGCACGTGACAGCAATTCTTGCACTTAACGTTAAACACAGAGCTTTATAATTCTTAGAGGTCTAGAGTTATTTTAGGTAAAGCAAGTTTTTTTTTTTCACTTAAGATAGGTGAATAATTTATCCATGTCCTCAGGCTGAGATGAAATCCATATCACCCTTAGATGTACTGTGTCCTTTAATAGCTACAACAGAGTTTTAATAATTTCTATAGGGTTGCAACCAGCATATCCATGAGACTTTGTGATTTTGTCAGAGAAAGGGGAAGGGGAGATTCTTTAATTCTTTTGCAATAAGAACAACAACAAAAAAAATACAAAAAGGCTCAGGCACAACATGGCCCACAAAAATCTGCTTGTGGCAAAGTGAGATCAGAATCAGAGCTTCTTCAGATAACACTAAGGAAAACGATTTTAGCTGTCCGGCTCACGTGAAGTTCATGATGCAAGCCAGAGAGATTTGGTTAAATACCACCAAGGCTGGCTAAATTGGATTCACTTACAATTTGTCTCTCTGTCTTTGACCTTTTAAGATTCATTTTAATTTAGCAGAAGGGAGACTTAAATATAATTAACTTGCAAAGCAATCAGGTGGACAAGTCTTGTAACTCCACTTAAATTCTGTACTTTATTTCCAATTAATTGTTTTGATTCCAATGTTAGTGTTTATAGTGTATAATTACTTAAGAACACAAGTGATAAGATGAGTTGGTAGGTCTTATCATTTTGATTTTATTAGGAGAATCTAGATATCATGGGTCAAATGAGATAGGAAAGGAAAATACAAAAATAGATATTACTATTTTAATAATAATTTTGTATTCTTTCCACTCTGCACTATTGTCTTATTGTGGTGTAGATTACCTAGAAAAATCAAAGTATCTTATATATAGAAAATACCCTATGAAATCTCTACTGATGCTCAGTATGTGTCTATCCCTCTTATCTTCTTTTCAAACCAAGATTGCATTGCTTGTCAAAATGCCTAATTTACAAGAAAGCTTCCAGATTTCTTCAGACATTCTGCCTATGAATAATAGATGTGATTGGGTACAACTAACTCTCATCCATTCCTGATAAGAACTTGCATCTCAGTCAATTATTACCTCCTAAAAAGTGTCACTTTTTCTATGAGCTTTTTGATTATGTACATAAGAGGAAGGAACCAATGGCCCAATTAATTAATCTGAAAAATTTACAGAATAGATATAAAGGTGACAACTTTCTGATTCTTGAGAGAATAAGTAATATTTATTTCTGTCTATTTCCCTGATAAATTTAGATTGTGAGTTTTATAACAAGTAACGATATCAGAATAAGTCAGAAGCCTTTCTTTTTTCTTTCTAAAAAACAAAAAGGAAGTTTTGATTGAGGGAGAACTATACTGCAGAAAATATTATGCTTTAAAAATGGATGCTGTTACATGTTAAGGCAAATTATGTTAAGTTAGGAGTATTAGAAAAGAAGATATGACATTTACAGGTAAGATTAACGGAAATTCTTAGGAATGGTTAGTGCTTATTTTATGGAAGAGACACAACATCCTGTACATAATCATGAATGAAGATACAATTTAACTTAGATCTGTGCTTCACTATTATCCTTGTAGTGTAATTATAAAAGGAATTCACATCATTAATATATTTGTTTCATTCTTAGTTGAAAATTATCTCAACAAAGCAGTTTGGCTTTGTAACCATTTATAGATTGACAATTATTATGTAACCACACTATTCTGGAATTATTTTTATAAAGGATTAGAAGCAATCTAAAGTTAGCAGGGTCTCTTCACCTTGACATTCAATTGGCTAATCCTTTAAAGTCTATGACTCATAGTCCTACCTGCAACATCAATTCAGCTGGTATCAAATTCTCATGGAAAACCTGGTTTTTCCGTATTTCTGTGCTCAATATTAGTTATGATATTTTTCCACAAACTCATTCTCAGAGTTTTGTTCATTTCTTATTTCTTCAGTGACTTTAAAGTTGATTCATTAAATCAAGTTGGAGATCAAAATCATCCAGTTTTCCAGGAAGTTAAGGGATAACAAATGATAAAAGCTTCTGGGTCTGAGGCTGCTGAGAATTCAAGTTACACTGGAAATAAAAGCAAATCTGAATATCAGAAATTGGAAATAGCTCTTACTTACAGAAAACCTCTGAGAATATTTGGGGCTAGTGGTTCCTGTATGGTTTTGAAAACTAGAGATTGCCTCATGTTTTTATAAATTTCAATTTTTCACTCTTATAAATTCAAATATTACTATATGCTGAAACATTTAAAGTCTACTCTTAAATCATATTTTTCAAAAGACAAACATGCAAAAGCAACTTGCTTCACTGTGTCATCTGCATTTCTTTGTATCTACCACTGCCATAGCTAAGATGGCAGTAAGGTAAAAATAATACAATTAAATATCATTACAGATACATATGTGTCCTTGTTGATGTTAAGTCACGTTTTACTAAAAAGACTGGAGATTTGGAAGTCAGCTAAATGAGATTTTTTAAAAAAAAAGAAAATAAAGGAGTTTCCAAATTTGGTGGACCAGTAGGTAGCAGAATAGGGGTCCTCTCTGAGAGAGACAGCTCAAATGCCAGAATAGAACACCCTGGAGAGACGCAAACAGAGGGAGATGGACTCTCTCAAACCAGGAAGAAACTAAAGTGAAAAAAACTGCTTGAATATGAGGTCCTGGGGCTACCATTAGAGAAGCTAAGATCAGCAAGTATGGTACCGAGCCGCCTGAATTCCTGCCAGAGACGACCTGACCCACCGAACCGCGCCTATGCGACTGGCATGAGCGGCCCCGAGCGTGGAGCTGAACAGCCCTGTGTGTGGCTCACCCAGAACCGGCCCCCCACACGACCCACTCAGAGGCACCATGAATTCGCCACAGCCGTGCTGAGGTCAGAGGTCGGGGAGCCCAGCAGTTCTCAGGGACTGGCATCAACATGTGGTGAGTGATGGGAATAAGACCCTCCCATGGGAAAGGGGCAACCAACTGGATGACTTGTTGGTTTTGGGCAGGACAGCCTTAACTCCGTAAGGAAGTGGCTTCAGTTGGTTGCTCCCCTTGCCAAGTGGATTGGCGGAATCTGCTTAGACTGGGCTGCACCCCTGGCCTAGACCCAGTGGGTCGCTACAAACTAATTCCCTGAGCATGGTGCACACTGACGCAGTGAAGGCCCACAAAGGTTGACTGCCCTGGAGGGGAGGAGCCAGTGCACACTGCCCTTGCTTGAATTTTAATCTCTGATAGCCGACTGAAGAGGGCAGAAGCTCCTAGCCTGCGTGCTCTAGAGGAACTTTAACCAACAAGAAAAAGGACTGGGAATTGCACTATACACTTGTATGGAAGGAACCAAAAACATGACAAGAGTGAGAAATAAGAAAAAAAAACCCAGACCCCAACTCTGGGAGTATTGATCCAGGAGAGGTAAATACAAAAGAGATTGAGGGCAGCAAACATGCAAAATCAAGCACAGCATCAGCGGACATAAAGAGACATCTTTGGGACCTCGTAAATGAGATCAAAACTGAAATATTAATTCAAGTTAAACAAGAGATAAGTAGATTAATAAAAGAAAGGCTGGGAACCTCTCAAAAAGACACAGACAGAATGGAGGAACACAAAAGGAGAGAAATGTTCACTGAAGAATATAAGGCAAACCTAGAATTCATGAAGCAGATTCAAAGAGATTACCAGGAAACTAAAGACTCTATAGAAAGTTGTCAAAACTGCTTGAAAGAAACCAAAGATAGACTATCAAAAATTGAACACAGGCTTGCAATGTGTGATCATGAAAGGGAAGATCTCTTAAAAATAACAAGGGAGCAGGCAGTAACAATTGGAAGGCTAGAGGATAACAAGAGGATCTATAACTTAAGAATAAAGCATATGAATAAAGAATCAGGAGTCAAAACAGAGGAATTATAAAGGCTATTCACAGAAATCATTAAGAAAAACTTCCCAAACATAGAAAAAGGAAATGATATGCAGATGTATGAAGCATACAGAACCTCAGCCACCTACAACCAAAACAGAGCTACACCTAGACACATAATAATCAAGGTCCCAGAAATTCAATATAAGAACAGAATATTAAAAGCCATCAGAGAAAAGAAACAGATCACCTATAAAGGAAAACCCATCAAAATCACAGCAGACTTCTCGACACAGACCATCAGGTCAAGAAGAGCTTGGTGTGAAGTAATTCAAGCCCTGAAGGAGAACAACCTCCAGCCCAGATTGGTGTATCCTGCAAAACTCTCTAGAAATTAATGGAGAAGCAAGATGCTTCCATGACAAAGAGGAACTTGGAGAATTTGTAACCACCAATCCAACCCTACAAAAAATACTGAAGGACATTTTAGAGAGAGAGAAAACAAGAACACGAGCATTTCAGGAACAGTGGCAGAGAGGCCTCAGTGAATGGGGCAGTGGAGTGGAACAGAAAAATAGACAACCAATGCAGAAAAACAGAATAGCAGAAATAAGGCAGAGAAGATTGGCTATAATCTCTAGTATAGATGGCCTTGAAATATTAACAGAGAGAAACACAGGCAGAGTAGATCAGGAGATAGGGTCCATTGAGAGGCTCTATATAGGGAGGCAGTGGGACCCAAAATAAGCAGTGTACCCTATGGGAGTGAAAGGGGAGGAATTATCTAAAAAAGGAAGGCAGAGGATATTGTTAATGGGGTAACAAGATTTAAAATCTACATTATTCTCATCACTCTGCTTAGATGGATTACATGCTATTTCAGTTTGTTTACTTACACTAGACTTGAGGACATGGTCAGCTATCCCAAAAATAAGAGGACATATTATGGTAATCATCCCTAATTTCCTATCAACTTAATCTGAAGCCCTGTATAATTTATACTGTCCTATTATGACTGATCTTATTTGAATCTGGTTTGTTAGATTGCTGTTTTGTATTGACTGATTTTATTTAAATCTGTTATGATTGATAACATCATGTCTAAGAGTATAGGCAACTACACTAAAGAATGACAAGATTCACTAAGATACCCAGTCTGGTTTGATTATTACTTGCTTTTGAAATCTTATAATGTCTCCAATGCTTTGTTTTTATTAATGTTGTTATACTCTGCTGAGACACCATGGTAACCATTGTAGATCACCTAGTATTGGGGTTTTATGTGACTTTTTTGCTTCATGCTTTTCTAGGAATCATTTTGTTTTATCTTGCTTTGTTTTGTTTTTCCCTCTAATACAGAAAGGATAGATATACATGTAGAGACTCATGCATGTGTAGAGCTTATAAACAGTTTACGAGAACCAACTATATAACACATGTTGAAATGAACAACTACTTTGAAGAAAAAGAGACACTACAGTACCCAGTGCTGATTCCATAATGTCATGATGTGAAATCCAGCAAAACTATCATTATTTGTTCAAAGTGATTTTAGCTTGTTTTGTTTTGTTTAAGTTCAACACACATGAAAGTATGGACAGCTGTTTTGAAGAGAATGAGAGACACTATGACAGCCATTCTTGGCTTCCCTATTGTCTGGTCTTGAAGACCTGAAACACCCTCCTCGTCCTGCTCAGATCAATTCCATACTATGTTGTTTCATGTGAATTCCCTGTACGTGACAATATGGACAACTATTTGGAAGAAAACAAGAGTCAATACGATAGAGAGTGAGTATCTCCGATTGTCTAGCTTTGAAACTTATGTCTCTTACATTGCTTTTTTATGACCCACTTTGTTCTGTTTTGTTGTGTTTAATTTTACCCTTTTGATATAATTGCATGTATATTTGAGTGAGTAAGATGGATGACCATATTGCTGTTTTTGTCAGATCGTGGAGCAGAACTGTTAACAGTCTCACTGTTTGAATGTCTACTTTACATGTTTTAACTTTGTAATTTGAAAAACTATTTCCAAGAAGTCAGTATGTAAGTTGTCATGTAATAATTTCTTTTTTGTTGTTGTTGCTGTTTTCCTTTTTTCCTTGGAATTCTATATTGTTGCTACCCTTTTTTCTGTTTTTTTTTCCTCTTTAAATAAAATTTTAAAAAAATAAAATAAAAAAGACAAAACAATAAAAACAAAACAAAGCAATAAAAATGACATAGGATTTCAAAACAAGCTGGTAGGAGACTAACCATTGTTATTATATTGCATATGATTATCTTTGAAATAGTTGCTGAGATTATTGTATACAGGCATGTAAAACTGATCAAACAGTTATATGAGATTTTTTTGGACATATACAGTGTGTCCTACAAGAGTTAGATAAATGAGGATTACATATCTGAAGAAAGATTTTCAATATGTAAATTACAAGAAAATCTCCTTTCGTGATTCCCTAAACATTTTTAAGGTAGCCTGTATCTCAAATCAGCAGTCAATATTTTAAGGGGAAAAGATTGGAATATTTTCTGTGAAAATATATTTTAAAAATATTTTTATCTTTAATTTTTCTCTTGATTTAATTTAAATTTTAGGTATAACTGGTATAAAATGTCTGCATGTCCACTTGCAGTTACCAGATCAGCCAGCATAGGGCTGATACATTAAAAAATAAATATAGATTTTTAGGAATTATGACTCTGAAAACAAAATAAAAGTCACTGATACTGAAGTAGTTTTTAAAAAGTAGTTGGAGTATACAAAAGAAGTATCATTTTGAAAATAAGTGCAGAACATGTTTTCAGTAAAACTGAAAAGAAAACAAATCAAATTTCAGATGTCTTCCTTTGACTTGCAAGGCATTAGAGTTCACAAGTCATAGATTTCTGAATTCAGGGTAACTGCTGATTATGAAACAAAGCAAAGAGAACAAAATCACAGGCTATATGGAGATACTGCTTAAGAAATTTAAAGAAAATCATGCAACAGTAAAATACTAAGTAATTTATTTACAATACATATATAGATGTTTAATTTTCTTCCCAATATTTTTGACGAGATAAATACTGCATGTAGATCACATTTTTGTTTTTGTTTCTGCTTCTCACTGGAACCCAAAACTCAAGGAAATAGTAGTCTTCTCCATTTTTGATAAACACATTTATTACTGGCTTTCAACTCTTATTAATAGAGCAAACTTTCAATCCTGCTAATGCAATGGTTTATATGAAGTGGGAAGGAGGAGATGACTGGAACAGTGACATTAACATAATGCTCTTCCTTTCCTTGACTTTCAGAGAAGAAATCTTTAGTAATATTAGAGAAGTCATATTATTTACATTTCTCAAAATTACTGATGTTCATTATTTTACATTGTTATCCCAGTAAACTTGGGAAATAGGAAAGTCCTGCCTATTTCTCTTTTAGAAATTAGAAATTAGAAATACAAGGTGTCAAGTTAAAACATTTAAGTGATTTTTTCCCAAGATCACAGGATCTCTAAGTTATCCTGAGAAAAAAGAAGTTGAAAATACTAAGGTTTAATCCTTTTCTTCTTGTCCAATCTCTAAGTAAAAAGTTGTTGCTATTCTCTTATTGAATTTGTAAAGTATACATAATAAAGGACAACTGGGCAAGAAAAAGGAAACTTTCCTTCCTTGAGAAAAATCAGAAAACCTTGGCAGGTATGAAAGTGGAGTAAGGAGGAGACAGGAGAGGTGACCAGAGTAGGAGTGGAGAGAAAACAGCAAAGCCAGAGGGAGTGATGTTGACAGAAAAAAGGAAGATCTAGAAGATAACAGTGGTTATATCACTGTGTTTTTCTAATTTTATTTGTGTCAGAGAGAATGTTGATTAGATTTTTAAAGAAGAATTTCTATTTTATATATAATTGGAAATAATTCATGGTTTCTAAAAATGTTTCAGGGAATTACAGTGCAGGGGCAGAGTAAGCATCTATGTGTGTGTGCATGCGTGTGTGTGTGTATGTATGTAAAATTTTTCGAATATAAAATGAAAAAATCAGCACTGGCTGACACATGGCAAGGAAGTGCTAAATACTAGCCATTTGCTGCATCCTAAAGGAAGGAGTTGCTACAACAGACATCATTTCAGTATTTCCCAATGCTCGCAGACCATGTGCTCAGGCTTCCAAGTTGTGCCAGATGCTATGAAGACAACACTGGAAGTCATTAAAGCTATATCTACTATTATTTAGAAATGAAAGTATTCCAGTAGCTCCTTCGAAATGTCAGCTGTGTAATGGACACATTTCACTAAGAAACACAGAGACTGACTTTAGTGGAGTGACTAGAACCTAAATTGTCACAGTTAAGTCATTTCAGTTAAAATTCCATTAGATTTTACTCATTGCTATTGCTCTGCTAGAACCTGGAAGACTTATCAGAGAAATTTTATTATTGTACTCACAGTTAAACAGAATTAATTCATGTGAGATCATGTAATATTTGAAGAGGAATAAAATTAACCATTTTAATAATTGTCTCACTTTGAAGTGACATGAAAATTAGCCAAGTGAACAGGGTGAAGTGTTGATACTGTTTCTCCAAAAGCAAGTTATACGATTTTAAAACATGTAAATTGTATTTACCACTTGAAAATGAAATCAGATTACTCTGTGTATGGTAAATGCATACTACAGTGAATATTAGTCTAATCCAATATATTGATATTATTGTTCATTGTCTGACACTGTCACTGTCTTCTATTTTATTGCTTTTTAAACTGCAGAGCTAAGTTCTGAACATCTGAAGTTTTAGATTTTATTTCTAGGTCGATTAATCCACCAGCTTATGTTAAGTACATAGTTGACCTATGTGTCTGATACCAAACTATTTTAAAGTATTTAATAAAGTAGGTTACGGACACATTGTATTAAACCAATAAATAACTGCAAAATGTTTCATGCATTTAAGTAAACATCCAGAACATCATAATGATTTATTCCTTCATCGTAAAGAAAGATGCTGAATAGGAGACTTGACATAGGTCATAAAATACTTTCAAATGAATTTCCCTAGCTTCTTGTAAATTTATTATCATACATACACATGTACATACAATTGGATGATTAATGACATGATATAAGCCATTTCTCTTTTCTCTGATCAAAAGAATTATCAAACTCTTTCCATGCAATATACCAAGGGCATAATATGCCTCTTGCTCTCAGATCATCTATTAGTTTTAGGGGTGTGGCCAAAGGCAGCTTGAAAGTCAGCTGACCAAGGCTTGGTTTAGTGACACCAACAGAAAAGCCTATGTGTTTTGAAGCATCATAGGCATGAGCTCAGGAAATTGTCTTCCAGACTGTAGACTCTGGAATTTGGATTTGGAAGCACGCTGGTCTTTCTTTCATGAAATTCTGTTGTAGGTCCTTCTAAAGAAGGCCTTTGCATAGGTGGATTATATAGTCTATTCAAAAACATTTCTGCCTCTTTCTTCTTTTAAATAAGTTCAGTAAGAATACTACTCTTTTGTAAAGTTTCTTGACAGTTGTATCTGATTAGTTAGGATTGGGAGCAAAAGATCTATTATGTAATAGTTGTATTCTAAGCAAGAAGGGTTCTCTCTTCTCCATTTAAGACAGGATAAGAACAAGAATTGAGAGTGAAGATTTAAAATTTTTATAGTATTTTTATGGATATTTTTATGATATTTGAATATAATACTAGGTAGCACTTTATATGTTTGTGTTTAGTTTGCTAGTAAACTCACTATATTTTATGAACGTATTGGGGGAAATAAGAGAGAGTATAGGTCAGTGTAGGGAGAAAAAATGACCAATATTTTGTTGTAATATCTGCATTGTTTTAAAATATTAATGAAATAATGATGAATAAATTAAAGAAATGTTAATAATTAATATTGGAGCCATTTGGAAGGCATCAAATCAGTAAGCTTACATGCTACTCTTATGAACTATTTTTGAGTTCTATGAACAGGGACAACTGAATTCCATCACTAGGATGAATTAATATTGTTAACCTTTTATAGTGAAAGACCCAGTCCATTTCAAGGAGTCAACCCACTCAATATTTTTTGATGAATATGACTTTTGAAATTTTTTTAAAATTGTTTTTTGATTTCTACTATAGTGGTTGAAAGTTGTCTGTGTAGATATGGCCATCATTCCAGGAGGCTGCTTCCTGGAGTGCAACTTTTTCTGCAACCCGCCTAAGGATCTGAAATTTGAGTATTATTCTGTGTATGAATATTTTATGTAAGTCTTAGGTATCATCCAAATATCTAAGGACTAGTTAAGAAAAACTGCAATGCCACTCCTAAATTTTGACATGTTTTAAAACTGGTATATCAACTAGGCACAAAAAAGGAGTGGCTGCATATAGGTTCTCTTGAACCAAATAAATAATATCTAAGAACATTAGGATTAAAAAAAAGTCCACATGAAAACAGTATAATAAATTTGCATGTTCTACCAGGGTTTATCCTCCTATACAAAACAGGAAATTTGTAGATGGCCCTAAGGAATTTTTAATGGTTTTGCATAATACAGTAAGCTTAATTAACATTCTGTTACAGGTACATTTTCTTTCATTCAATTACAGGTTATTTAATTTTCTGACTCCCATACTATAAAGTTCACTATAGTTAAGCTTTGCTCTTTTTGTAGAAGAAAATTTCATTCAAGAGAGAAGCAGAGCTCTTATTTTTCTTTATTTTCAGCCTTTCGTTTTCACTTTGGATATGGTGTGCATCACTGAGCTGTGATATGAAGATTTCACAGTTCATGGGGATATCTCATTTTTCCGGATTTACATGAGGTTAGGACTTAATAGAGATAGGATGAACTAGTCTAGGCAACTAATGTATATGCTGATAAACAGGATTTTTATGAAAGAAAACTAGATATTTTTGTGTCTTCCATAAAACAAACGCGTAACTGTGAAATGATGGATATGCTAATTTGCTTGACTATAGTTATTATTTTACTATTGATGTGCATATGCAAAATATTTGTCTTAAATATACACAATAAAAATGTAACAAGATTTATCCAAAGGTTGTTTCTGCATCATCATTAGTGGGCTCTGTTTTGAGTGACAATGAGTCAGACCCGCAGGCATTACATACAGGATGTCATCAAATGCCACAGGCATCAAATGCTTGGCTTCTCAATACTTCTCCCCTGGCTTTGCTGCTTAGATGCTTTGTTTCTTGGCAGGCTTAGTGAGCTCTCTGCATTTTTATCACACGTGTGCAGACATTAATATCCCTTCAAGAAATTAACCAACTGATTGAAAGCCTCAAAGCTCTCTTCAGAGGTGACTTTGGTTCTGTACGTTTAAAGGCTTTTGGCAGTCAAATCTAGATGCCTGCCAGAGATGTATTGGAATTTCCAAGGCAAATATACAAATCAGTTCAAAGAGTGATACAGGTAGAGTAGCTATACCAGTTAGTTTTGCATCACTCTAATGAAACATCCAATATAGACTCCATAGAGAAAAGGAGGATTATTTAACTTAGAATTTTGAAGGCTCAATGCTTGCATAGAGGTATAGAGTGCAAGATGGGAGGGCATGCTGTGGTCTCTGGTGAGGGTAGCAGATGGTAACACAACATGGCAGATGTGTATGTAGGAGCAAGCAAGAATTATATCTTAAATTAGGAGTATACATATGAAGACAAGGGCCAAGCTTTCTCCTTTCATAACATTCTCAGGAGAACAACTAAATCATAGAAGTATCTTTTACCCTAAATGCTCTGACCAGAAGTTTTTCAAATTTCATGTTTTTTCATTTTGTAATATTTTCATACATATAATGAAATATTTTAAAGATGGGACCAAAGTCTAAACTCCAAAATTGTTTGTTTCACGTATAGCTAATATGTGTACATAAGAGTAATTTTAAAAAATATTTTAATATACTTGTGCTTTGATTAAAACCCTTATATGAGGTTAGATGTAGAATTTTCCATTTGTGACATCCAGTCAGCACTAAAATGTTTTGGAATTTGAAGCATGAAATGATTTCAGATTTTCAGGTCAGGGTATTTGAACTATACTACAGTTTAACATGTCATAAGAAAACAAAGATTTTTCTGTATGTACGTAAAATATTAACAAACTATCCATTTATTAGGCTTTTTGATTATAATCTTCCCTTGTTCAGTGTAGGTACAGTCTGTATGAATTTTTCTACCTATAATGTGTTGTCTACATTTTACTAAAATTAATGTATATTCTTTATAATCCATTCATGACATAACTTTTATCTGTTTCAGAAAATGATTTCAATGGATAACTAACTTAATCAGAGGCCTTATTATATGGAAATCTGAACAAAAAATGAATACATGACAAAGTAATTGGCTTGTCTTTTTAATTCTGTTGCTGTTATTCCAGACACATGAGTACATGTATGTACATATGCACACACACACAGAAGCAGTCCACCACATAGGCCATGCTGAAGGGACTTTTGAACAACTTGGCCTACTGCCAGTTGGAGCTCATCATTTTCTGTGGATAGCACATTCATTTATTTCCTATTCTCAGCCACAAATGATCTGGGTACAATTTTAGAATGGTTGTCCCATTTGTCAAAATATCAATCCTGTTGGAATTATAAGAACTAGAAATTTAAACAGCCTTACTAAATCCAAAACATTAGGAAAATGACAGTTGTAACTACTATTTTGTGCAGAGTATATAGGGAAGAAAAATGTAGCCAGGTTTTCAGAACCTGTTTTTAGTTAAGTACACTTGGAATTTACCCTTTGCTCCTCAGTTTCTCCTTTTGTAAAATAAAGAATTCATAGTAACTGAACTCTATGCCACCTTTCAGCTCCAAAACCAATTCTCTAAGAAAAAATTCACATATCCTCATCTAATTGCTGAATAAAATACCTATTACATAAGGGTTTGTGAGCTAGCCCATCATCAGCCATTTATTGAAAGCAAACTGAAACTAAAATGGAACAGGAGACAGGAAAATAATACTGAAGTATTTATGTACAAAACTGTAACAATCAACAGATGTAAGCTTGCACTTTTGTGTGTCAGTTATGAAGAACACACAATATATATATATATATATATAATGTTATTTCTGAGAAGGAATAATAATGAAATAAATTATGCTTTTACCATAGTAGAATGGAGACATCCAAAGGACGTAGAAAATCCCATAATTCTTCAGAAGATTACTGTAATATTAAGGTTTTTTAAGAGTCATTCACTTTCCTTTTTATTTATTGAGATGTGTTTTCAATTACATTTGCAGCAGTTTCTATTCTTTAAATCCAAAGACTACAGAGAAAAAATAATCTTGCTAGAATGATAGTATAACATTTGAAGATATTCTTCTTTAATCAGCACCCTTTTCATTTAGAAGTGTTACTTCTAAAAGATCAAAAGTATTTGTCATTCTACTTAATCAGGCATATAGAGTATTTTCTAAAAAATTCAACAATATTTTTTAGTAAACAGTACAAGAGGCATCCTTAAAATTAAATAGCTTTTTCTTTTACAGTAGGCTTAGTGTTAACCACAGCACAAAGAGTTCTTATATACTCCTTATCTTACATTACTTTAAATTACTGTAGTACTCTGTTACAACCAAACAATCAACTTTGGTAGGCTGCAATTAAGTCCACACTTAGTTTTTTTTTTTCTAATATTCACTTTCTCTGTTCCAGTATCCCATCCAGGATACCATATAACATTTAGTCATCATATATCCATAGGCTCTAGACAGAGACAGTTGCTCAGACAGCCATTGTTTAGATGATCCTAGGAATCTGGGGAGTATCTTGTAGAATGCACCTCAATGTATGTCAACAGAGGTTTGCCTCCTGTTTTTCACATGATTAAAGAGACGATGGCGTTAGAATGGGAGAAAGAACACAGCGGTAATACAACATTCATACCACCCTTGGAACCAACTTGATTAAACACTGATCACATAGGTGATATTTTGTTTTCAGGTTTTTCCCCAGTAAAGTCATTATGATCCCTTACATAGTCTACACTTGGAATTTGGGTCATTAACTACAGCCCATACTGAACAGGAAGGAATGAAGCTTCAGCTGCTCAAATGGTAACACCTACACAAACTATTTGGAATTTCTTTGTATAGGAGACCTGTACAAGAGAGATTTTTAGTATCTATTTTCTAGACTATTATAGAATGTTGTCAAATGAGTGAAAAGTGTTTTTTTTTCTTCAATTCTTGAGTTGTGGATGGCACAATTCTCCAAAGTGTTGAAGAATTTTTCTTGGCCTTGTCATTTCACTTTTGTGCTTGAGATAACCACCAGTCTTTTAAACTGGTCACTTTCAAAAGGAGGCATTGCATATTCTGCACATCATTATTTAACGAAGATGATCTTATGCAATTAATATTCAGGCTATTTACTTCCTTTGTGGTGGCCCAAAGACAATATGAAAAAGTCTATTCAAATATTTACATATTAGGATGAGTGACGGGGAGCCAGGAGGATATCTGGACAGGAACAGACATGATTGATCCATTAATTAATATGAGCTATATATTAGTCATAAACCAAGGTATTTCATTATTATCCACAATTAAACACAGATGTGTCTCAGTTTAATGAAAATTATCATCTTCAAAATTCTGTAATGTGTTTATGCTAATTCATTTACATGTCATTATCATTAAGAGCAATATCAAAATCTGTTAAGGACCTTTGTACATAGAGCTCTGAATTAGCTTCAAATATGCATTAGGCTTCTTTAATCATATTTCTTAAACACAGAGCATATAGTTTAGAATTATAAAAAAAAAAGTAGGCAATTTTAAGTGCCAGGTAAACAGTGAAGAAAATACCATGAAAATCAATGGAGAGAAAAATTTTCAAAGCTTAAGATGATCACATAAGCTTCATGGAGGAAATAAAATGTGACCTGGACTTTGAAGGCATTACAAGCCTGGGTAGAGAATATGCAGTGTCTAACGAATATAAAATGGACCTCTCTGGTTGGAAAGGTTTCATATGGCAGAGAGGTAAGAAAAATTACTGGAAATTTGGAAAACGGCAAAGAGTTTGAGAGTCCCTGAATTCAAACTGAAATAATTTGTAAATGGGTTGGGAATGAAGGTTTCAAAGATAGGCAATAATTTGTGTAAATACATATTGTTATTAATCATTTCTAATGTTATAACAAAGAATACTCTGACATATACATAAAATACAGAGAAATAAAAAAGAAAGGAATCATTTGCCAACTTTCGATCAGAGAAATATTATAAATGCTTGCTTTATATCTTCCCAGGGTACTGTGTGTTTACACACCCATTTATTCTTTTTAATGTATTGAGCCACTTTCATTACACATTAGCTTATCCTATACCTTCATTTTTTTATTGCTAAGAGTATCTTCCTATCATATTATGACTGATAATCATAGCTACTAATGTTGTTGTATTTTTTATTACTCATTAAAATGTATTTTTTGAGGCTATCATTCCATTTAAGTTATTTTCACACTGATTTATTTTACCTTGTATTTCATCATGTATTCCTATTTTGAGGCTTCTTTTTTGTACCATTCTTCCACTAAATTTTAGTAACCTAGCTCTTGTTTCTGTAGTTATTTGGAAGGAAATACATAATTCTTTTTTTTACCTTGGGCACTTCCACATGTTGTGGTTACTTGAATTTGTTTTACTCAAATGATATATGTCAAACAAACTTTGATTTTTATTATAAAATACAAAATTTTAAAGTAAGGATATTGTAACAATTTCAATGTTATGCCATCAACTTTTTAAGGATATTTAAAACAATTATAAATATAGATTTAAATTTTAAAATGCATGCTAAAAATAAACTATAGACTTTACAGATTTAAGGTTCATTCTATATTCTTTAAACTAAAACTTGCTTTGTGAATTTATTTCTCCATAGCCATATCACACATTCATATATACTTATATTTGATATTTTCATAGGGTATTAGCATGGATTTTATTTTTAATATATATAATGATACACTGAAAGCATAGAAAGCATTTTAAGATCAATAAATATGTATGTAATTAATGCACAGATTTAAGAAGATCATTTTTCTTGATTTGTTTCTGAATTTTGAAGAAGTAGGATGTGTCATTTACATGTACCAAATCCACATAGAAAATGTAAACATATTGTGCCAAAACATGTACAAAAAAAAAAAAAGAGAACAGAATCAAGAGTTGTGTGAAGGGAACAGGAAGAGAAGGCAGAGGGATGAAAAGAAGAATTAAGATGTGTTATGTATCAATTCGCTATAAGGAATACAAACATTATGTACTGAACATAGTACACATTTACTAGTAAAATACTTATTAGTAAAAATATTTATTCACAATATCTCCTATAGGAAGAGCTCTATTTGACATGCCCATGGTCATGAGAGCTGGAGGCCTGAGTGCACACAGGAACATTAAAAATACAAGACTGGGTGAGATTCACAGACTAAAGAGACAGAAGATTCAAGCCAGAGAACTGCAGATAGTCAACATTACTTGTAAAATGAAAGAGAAATCAACAACTAGCACTAAAGGAATTGTCAGACAAAGAGGAAAAAACCAGAAAAATTCAGTGGCATATAAATCAAGTATACATTCTTTTTCAAAGAAGTAATTTACTGTGTCAAATAAAGCTGATATATAAAATGAGAGGTAGGCTGAGCATTGATCACCAGAGTGAAAAACATTGATGACACCAGTGGCCTAGAGAAGAGAATACTCAGGAAGATTATAGAGTTAAAAGCCTGATTGCCAAACCAAGAAGAAAAAAAGATAGCAGAAACAAAGTTTTGAGGGATTTTTCTATAAAAGGTGCCAGCTTGAGAGGCTATTATGCCAAGGAAGAATTTTTTCTTAGATGAAATATTACAGAGAGTTTCTCTGTTGAAAAGTTTACAGGAGAAAGATGAAATTAATTGCAAACATCAG
This sequence comes from Dolichotis patagonum, assembly GCA_004027295.1. NCBI lineage: Eukaryota > Metazoa > Chordata > Mammalia > Rodentia > Caviidae > Dolichotis > Dolichotis patagonum. The sequence goes on from PVJX010005761.1 coordinate 29,515, forward strand.
GATTGAGTACAAAGTCCACCACAAGCACATGGAACTGATGGGATACAGTTAAGTTTCTGAACTTTAGAAACACCAAGAAGAGATCATCTATTGAAACAAGAGGGAAAAACAAGAGTAAAGGTAAGGGCACATTAGTGGATTTGGTTGTGAGAAAATTATATAGATATAATCTAATTGTATCTTTCAAAAGATATATAAAAACCAAACAAATCAGTTTAATTTAGGGTAGGGGAGGGTACAGCTGAGGCTGGAGGAAGGAAAGTATCAAGTAGTTTTTTCTGAGTGTGGGAGCATGAATTGACTAGAGAAATGAAATAGGATTCTGGGCAATGGTAAAGTATAAATCTGTGTCCATAAATTTAATATCAGTCAGCACCAATGTTAGTTTTCTGTAACAGTATTCAAATGCTCACATATAGGCTGGTAGGAGGAGGAGCGAAGGATTTAACTAAAGATAAATTTGACAGGTGAATTTGATAAGACAAAAACAAAGAACATGAAGGGGGTATGCTAGGTAGTAACAATCAAGCGTGATAAACTATGTATATCTAAACTATATAAAAGGGCAGCAAGTAAGGTGAAGTGAGGTGAAAAACAGTGTTAGAGTCAATAAATTACAGATATTACAATAATGGATAAATTATTGAATAAAGTGAAGTGGAATAAAAGTTGATAGTGATTGAATAATGGCTTAATAAAGGAAGTGAGGTAAAAAGTAAGTGGTATTTGGACAGTGCAAGATGCAAAATTAAAATCTGGGGAATGTTGTTTGTGGTGATTGGTATTAACCTGGACTATGAAGATCCTGGGAATGGTACATGAGGCGGGATGAATACAAACCTTTTAGAATAAATGACCAACGATCTAATGTTAGATGAATTCCTTCACAAACTCACAACAAAGTATGAAAGCATAGTTTTTTTTCCCCAGTGAATGATATACACTGATACACTTCTCAGAGTGAAGACAATGTTAGATAAAGATTACAAAGTAGTAGTGGCTGTCATAGTCAAAAACCATATGCTTTAAATAAATCCAGGAAGAAGTAAGCTTCTTATGAAGCTGAAGCCAGTGAGGATGTATGCCCTGGTGGATTTAATCTTATCACTTTTTAGAGGAACACAGACAGTCTGCTTTTTTTGAGGCCACTGTGGCATTTCATAGAGATGAAGCAGGTTGTGCTGACTGTATTCTAGCACAAGAATTGTGCTTCTTAGTGCCACTGTGGACTGTTTGGTCCAAGGAGACAGGTGCTGTGCCTTTTTTGAACTTTCAACTTACATTAACAATTGAAAGCTTACGCACCAGGAAATAATGTGTTTATTAAAACTGTCTATGAAATAATCGTGATGGCAGAATGTCTCTTCGTATATTTGGGGGTCAGCATCTGTTTATTTAGAAAAAGTACTTTTGTTTCTAGCTTGATTTGCTCTTTGGGATTTTTACTGACACAGTTGAAATTTAGCCAAGGTAATACAGCATTTTAAATTCAACTGGAAGAAAAGCAGCTGGAGTACTGCCATGAAAAGCTTTCTAGAATAGCAGAACAGGGTGAAGGTGAAATGGCCCCAGTACAGTACATCCAAAATCCTGGCATCCTTTACACTGTAATAATTCAGAATACTCTGTTCCAATGCTGAATAAGCTACTAGAAAAATATCATTCCCATTTAAGCTCAAATTTAGACCATACTCACAAACCTTAGTACAATTGAGATTATGGGAACCTACAAGGAAGGGTGAGAAAAGAGACACAAAGCCTTCCCTGGGCTGAGTTTCTAAAGGAGCACATGCGCCCAGGTTAGGGTTCACAATACAGGTGTGCCATACTGCACTTGAACTAAAGTTCTCCAGCTGTTTTGAAAGCTATCACCAAGAGGGAAGAAAAATATTGAGCGCACACTTTATTAAAATATTTTTCAAGAAACATCAATTCATAGTATCTACCTTTCTATATTAATGGGTAATAGAAAAATAACCGCAGAAAGAAATAAGCCATAGATGGTTATCAGCAAGTTTGTCAATATGAAATCCCCAAATCCTATACCTTTTATTTTTTCTCTTGTCTCTGGGTCAATATACTCATGTTAAGAGACAGTATATCTGAGAAAGTAGTCAAATTGGAACAGACAGAATCATTACGTATTACTAGGAAACAGCTGACTCAAGTATGAAATTGAAAAATTTTTAATTCTCTAAGCCATGGTTACACAGAAGAGTGTAATCACTGATGTTCGATTCTTTTCTGTGTTTCATTTACTTGTGGTGAGTTATCACTATAGTATTGGTTAATTTTTGTTTATGAAATAAAGTTGCTGGTTAATCTGAGTACATTAACAACTCAGTCCAAAAATAGAAGACATTGATTTCCACCTCAATTTAGTTCATTTTAAATGACAACTCTTATATGACCATGAATTAACATTATTTCTAAATTGCATGTTTAATTGAACGATTTAATAAATCAAAACTAGGAAAGCTCATTGCTAAACAACCTTCTAAAATGTCTCATCAATTTTTTAATTAATCCCCTCAAACATTTATCTTATAAATGTAACCCTTCGCGAACTAACTTCTCTAAATCATTTTCCACAGTTAGGAAAAACCTTAACGAGTATTACAATTGGGAATCTAAATTCTATGACTCCTGTCATTTTAAAGATGCTTTTCTATTCCAATTTAAACAGCAATGTTTGTATAAACTACTGTGAAAATCATTCTTCCTTCCCTGAGGGCCTGAGAGTACTGGAATAATGTTTGTCTTAGTAGCAGAAAAGTAATAAAATCACAGAAAAAGTAAGTGTGTCTGAATTGTGGTAATACTTTATTGGGTAGCACAATAGCAAAAATCACAGTTACATTTCATGATGTATTTATCACCTTCCACAATTATGTCATGGCAACTCTTTTGTGATTAAAGTAGGTGGATAAATATCTCTGCTTTACAAATATGCCTGGTTCTTGAGATCCATAACTTAGATTATTTTGCAAAAGTAAGTACATATTCATTTATTCATTTAATAAATATGCCCTTATACTTCCTTCCTTTCCTCATACTTTCTGTATGTTTCTTGTTACACTTTGTACTGATAGCACTGTCACTGTAAACGAAATGATCATTTTCTTGATCTTTAATTAACCATAGTCTATTGTAGAAAAAAGACACATACAGACATACAAAACAATGCTGAGTCCATAATGCTGCCATACATATCAAAGCAATAGCCCATGGAAAATGAGGTAAATGACTTTGAGAAGAGTAAAAAATGCTTTAGGGGTCAGACCTTTTCCTAAACTTGGCTCTGAAAAATGCATAAAAACTTTTAAAGTTTTTATAGCTATATGATTAACATGTTAAAGCGACTGGTTCTAGATGGTTGACTGCTTTTTTACTTTCTCAAAAATTGATTTGAAGCCTTAAAAGAAATATAATAAAAAACCTATGTATGGACTACTGTGGTTTTACTTTTATTGTATTAGCCAGTTCTTTGCTAATTTTGTTTAGGTAGGATAGATTCGCCTTCACCAGTGTGGAAATGTGAGGGATTTTTGGAAGATATTATACTAGCAGGGACAAGTGACTACAAAATCTGTAAGAATTATGAAATGTAAAACTCTACACAAGGGGATGACATGGCTGAGAGTATGACTGAATTCCTTTAAAGAAATCTAATGAGATCCTGAAAGAGGAGAAGTTGGCAGAGAAAAAGGAAACTGACAATGGACTTTTCTCTCAATTATTAATTAAGATGATTACAAAACAGTGATAGGCAAAAACCAAGGCAACTTAATTACACATACACACATATGCACACACGCATATAATGATCACCTTAAAAAGTGTTCCAAGGGAACAGAGGTGACAGGTGAGGAGGAGGAGAAGAGGAAATAAAGATGTGCCATGTACAGGAACCTAATAACCCCAATTAATGTAAGCACTAGATGCCATAACATGAGCTAAGAAAAATAATGTCAACAAGTATGAGACAGGTTATAGGAGAACTGGAGGGGAGGGGACAGAATGAGCAAAAGGGAGGAGCATTAAAAAAATCAAGAAACAAGCTGTAATGTGTACATGTAACCACTCTGAACATGACCATAAACTGTATGAGCTGCAAACATATACTAATAAAATAAAAACTATAAAAAGAGAAAAAAGGAACCTACTACTATACTCACTCGAAAAGAGAGCTACATAGGGTAATCTATAAATATATTAGTGAGTATAGGAAATTATTTAGAAATTTGGAATTATAACATATTCAAATCATTCAGCAAAAGAAGTGGCTAAATAAATCACAGCATAACGTGGAGTTTATTTGGTAAAAACAAAAAACGCCAGAATGATATTTATAATATAATCTCAGGTTTGAAAAGTACATATATGGTGGCATAGAACATGGACTTAGTTTCAGTAGATATAAGTGAATAGACATATTTCTAGGAGCCCAATAACTGAGCCTAAAAAGCAATTACCTAAAAGGATATTAACAGAATTAAAAAGGGTGAAGAAGGGAAGGGACAGTGAAGAAAAGCCATACACTTGCATTTTTGTTCAATTAAAATACATAAATGCATTATAACATTTGAAAAAATACATAAAGGTATAAAAAGGAAATAGAAACTATCCATGGTCTTACAATTGTTAATGAGCTGTAGGATGTAGTCAGGTAAAAAGAGAAAACCATTTTTAGTCAAGGAAACCTTGGGTATTTAGTAAAACCAAACGTTTCCAGAGCTCTACTTTTTTTTTTTTTTTTGAGTTCTACATTTTTTATACATTTCTTTCCAATGGCATTTTGAATTCACTTATCACTTGTCATGAAGATTTCTCGGACCCAGTTCCATAGGTAAAGGTAATGCATACTTAGCAACGTTGTTAGAGATATAATGCCCTAAAGTCAGGAGTCCTCAGGTGTTTGGCAGTTTTAAGGATGCCCTTGAACTGAGTCCAACTAACATGCAAGAACAAGTTATAAAAATATGACCCATGAAATGTTTTATTGATTTCCAGGAATGAAGCCCCTAATGACCACTATGCTTTGCTTGCAATGTGTTTTATAGATGTTTTTGTTAAAGTTGATTTAATTTCCCTTAGTTCACATGTCCTTGCTAATTGAATCATTTGCCTCAGTTCCCAGAAAATGATAAAATAGAGAATATATTATATACTGTGTAGCAATATACATTAGGGTAAATATATGGACATGACTCTTAAGCCAGCACATTGTGTAGCTCTGATAAAGTGCCATCATAATTACTCAATTAATCTGATGCACTTTATTATATTTTCACAAGATCTATTGGTTATGAGAGGTAAAATGATTCATTGTTGTTGTTATTGAATTAAAGTCAAATATTTTATGTGCTTTTAAGTATGAGAAAGATGCATTAGCTTCTTATCCAAAATTATTATGGATAGTTATTTGGGAATTCAGCTATAGTCCTGTCAATGAATGAAATGTCAAGGGGAACTCAAAGACTGAAAAACATCATAGTTCTCTATATTTAATAAAAGAAGAATGGCTGAAAATTATTAACATTTGAAAAAATAGCTTTAATTTTACACAAATTATTCTACAATGGGTAATTATCAATATTTGATATTTAACTGTTAAATTTATATTATTCCCCCTATAAGTTTCATTTCTGATTGCTGCTTTATGGAGATGTGTGATATATTAAAAATATAAATCAAAATATCAGAGTACTTTTTGTCATGTTTCCTCAAATGAATTCAGTCTGAGTTTTTTGTTTTGTTTTGTTTTTGGTCTGCGGATTGAACTCATGAACTTGTGCTTGGCAGGCAGCCACTTATGCCACTGAGCTAAATCCCTGGCCCCAATCAGTTTCTTTGCACATGTGCCTAGTATATTAAACACTGTATGGGTAATACTTTATCAAGTACAATCAGAAAAGGTAAGAAACTTCCTTTACAAGTTCATTGCAAGATAAATCTTACTTTTTTTTAATACCTTGAAGTGTAATTTTTCTTCTGTATATAATGAGACAAATTCAGGAGAGTTTAATGGATTTATTTTTCTACCTAAATTTCTTGTTGGGATTCAGCCCAAGCCCTTTAGTTTAAGGCCCATTTTTTCTACTACATTGTGCTGTTTTTCTGAAATGAAAAATCAGTACTGATTATTAAATTCTGTACTGAATCAGAATCAGAATAAGAAAGTAATGTCTAGTGAATTGTACACAAAAATTTATAAAAGAGAATATATAGAGTGTACAATCATATGTCAGCCTGAGGAAAAGGTACTGAGTCAACATACAAAGTGCTGAGCTCTGTCCTAAGAGGAATGCTTTTGAGACAGTAGGTAGTTCCATGCTCATAGGAAGTGGTTATTACTTTTCAAGACAGAACAGATGGGGAATAGCAAACATACATGTTTGGCCAGAATACAGGGTATTGGAAAACCACATTAACTATCATATTGCCATGAAATTATTAACATAATAAAATTAAAAATACTTGTAAAGGAGAATTTGGACAATATGGGCATTTGTAATGTATATTTTTCATTCACTTACTTAGAAAATGATTATTAAGTGAATAAATAACACTAGGCACATAATGTTTTATGCCTTAATGAGTAAAAGCTGGTATAATATTCATACTGGAGAACTGTATGAAGGGTACAGAGAGATCTACTAGTAAAAGCTGTGAATTTATCAAGTGTGTGGTCACCTAGAAAAAAAGATGAGGATTTCCTGCCAGATATCAATTATGGCCTCAGTACTGATGGCATGCATTTTAAACATATTTCACTTATACCAGCCTGCATTATGTTGACCTAAGACTATACAACCATAATATTCTGAATATATGGAGGTGTCCTGAAATAAAAGAAAAGCTCTCCCAGAAAGTCGAGTAAAAAAAATCAGAAAGTAATAAAAATTACAAAGCCACGAAGGAGGTTCATTTCATGTGTTGTTAATGTTCATGACTCAGGCTCGAAATCTAAACATCTGAATTTTCTTCTTAAACTCCAAACTTTAAAGCTTTTTCCCAAATTACAATCTGAGGACATGACTTTTTAAAATTAATTAAGCTTATTGGTGAATTTTAGTTACACATAATATCACATTTATCATATGTAATTTGCACCTATATATAACTTGATTCTTTTTTCTCCATTTTCCTATTCTCCCTTCAACTCCTCCTCCCTTCCTTATATTCAAAAGATTTGTTTCCATTTTTTCCTTATTTTTAAGACTTTTCAAGTGAATGATAAATTTATACTTGACAGCAAACATACACTTGGGGGAAAGAAGAGGGAAGTTGGGGAATTTATTTTATATTATCTAAAGCATGGATAGTAATACCTACAGTTACCAACATAAGGTAAAATTTATTTAGGCCAAAATATAGTTTAAATTATAACAATACCATACCCATTCAGAATGATTAAGACATTAAAATTTGAACAGGGACTAAATGAAGAAATATATATATATATATATATATATATATAACTTTTATGCTAAGACTTGTACTCAAAGCCTCCCCAAAGCTAAGCATGTCCCCTACCACTGAACTACTAGCAAATGACATACTCAAAGACAGAAGTATAAAATAGCTTTGTTATACCAGTATTGAACAAATTCCAAAGGATAAGAATGCTATTAATTATCCTTAAGGATAATTTGGCATCCTAAAGTAACAACCTGCAGTAACTTCATGGAGAGAAATTATCTCTTGCATTTTAAGTTTCATAGAATATGTTTTAGGATACTGACTGGTTCTAATATTAACAAAATAATTAAAAGCTAAGCTAAAATTGTCAAATTAATACCCATGGTTTTTATTATGTTTGCTCCTGTAGTTAGTAATTTTCAAAACTCAGCAACTGTCTTCTTGTCATTAGTATGAATTAACAAGGCTCTACAGTAATAGAAGTGACAATAGTAATTCTGGAAAATGAAATTGCATTACTAAACAAATGAAAATTATGCTCATATTTATCATTGAATGAAGACTAAATGTTAGAGAAAGAATATTTAAAAATGATTTTAAAAACTGGCATCAAATTAAAACTAAAAGTAATAGCTGCACATTTGATTTTACTTCAAACTCTACTCCTTTTTCTCAGCTCCTGTTCTCAGTGGATTTCTTCAGTTTTCCCAATCCTTGCCTTTTGAGAAAATAGATGAGTCTTTAATTTTTTTATTTCAGAAAACATTGGTTTTTCAATTTTTTTCCGCATGAACTTCTCATATTGCTTCATATTTTACTCCTCTTGATTCAAAATTTTTTTTTGTATTTCTGAAAATAGCAAATTTTGCCCTTGTTATTAAGGTATTTCAAAATGTTGCGTTGGTATATTCTGACTTCTCATTACTTTTATGGAAAAATCATGAAAACATTAAAAACTATAAGTTCATAAACTATAAATGTTATCCATGTAGAAACACATAAATGTACACTATCAAATATACAACATGATTAGTATCATTAAAATGTATTTCATAATGAGGCTAATTTGCTCTCAAACAGCTCGAACTTATTTCATCATTTAAAAAGCAAAAATCATGAATAATTTTGTTCTATGGAGTTTTGTACAGCATTCTTTCATGGCCAAGCACAGTTAGAATAGAGTATTAAGTTAAAGAACAGAATTTCTAATAAATAAATTTAGTACCAACACTTGGTGAAGGAATCTATATGATCACAATATGCATTCCTCCAACCTGAAATGAGGTGGATTCAACTTAAAGGACAAGAATGATCTGCAAATATTTCATTGCTTATCTTTCAATAAGTTATTGATGAATCAGGGTATAAATATCATGCATTAGTCATTTTGCAGGTATAAAATCTGAAGGCAGGTTGGATACTATATAATTTCATGTTGTAATTCAGGCATTCAGCCCAGCAAGTAATATATTGGCCCAATCTGGATTACAATGCATTTCTTTTATAATTCTTTTTCTAAATATTGCAATTAATTATACTCTTATAATGAACTCCAAACTCTGCATATGATAGGAAAACAAAGACATAAACCCTGCACAGACCCCTCAGGGCTAACAGAGAGGCAGACAGAAACTTACAGGAAAGATGGTAACAATATATTAAGAACCATGGTGAACAGGTTAATTCTACTTTACTCTGACACTGAAGAAGGGATTATGAAGATGACTGTTTCTGTTGAATCTTATTTAAGGATTTAAACAGAAAGAAATCATCACCCCTGAGGGCACAGTGAATAATTTGGGTCACTGGAACTCAGTGCGTGTATTAGAGTACAATGCAGAATGAGGCTAGAGTCAAAGCAGTGGTCAAATCACGAAGGGGTAGTGTCCATACATCCTACTTTGCCTAGAACAGTGGTGGTTTTAATTTTATTGTCACAAAGATAATTACTGATGTTGCTTCCTTTCACTAAAATTATGAGATAAATTCTATGTCCACTCTACCAAAAAAACAAGTAAAGATTTGCTTGTTTCCATATGTGAAGTAGGAAGTAAATTCTTTTTTTAATGGGGCAGGAGAATTATGGCTTTGAACTTTTAGTATTTTATACATTATTGGAAGAGATCACAAATATACACAATAACACATCAGGCTATGGGAAGAAAATTGTTTTAAAGAAATATGGCAGCCCTGAGCAAGCTACTGCACTCTACACTCCATGAAGTAGAGAGGGCTGTATGTAAGATCTGACATTGAAGTAACCTTGACCCAGGCCTTGAATCTACATTCTGTTTGCTCTCAATGGCTCAGACAGGCCAAATATACATACAAATTACTATCCTCTCCTAGTGACTTAGAATAGATGTTTGAAAATCAGCAAAATATTAAAAAGCATAAAAACATTACTATCAAAGAGATGTGAATAATGGTTCAATGGTAATTTTACATGAGACATTTTGTAATGCATACAATATCCATTGGTATTCTTTTTTCTCTTTTTTATTTAGAGAAAAAAGCAAAACATAAAAGGGTAGAAATAATACATTATTAAAAATAACTATAAGAAATAACTAGTTGATCAATTACACATCGTTATCTTAGAAGTAGTTGTTCAAGTTACAAAATCAAAGCATAAAATGTGGACAATCAAACAACGATAGTACAAACTATTGTTTGATAAACTAACAAAAACTTAGGAGTATGTGTTTTTTCTTGCATTTTAAAATGTGATTATTAAGCTTTTTCATTACTATGTACTTGGGGTACATATTGATTACATTCATAGTGAGGAGTTGGTACAGATACATAACACATCTTAATTCATTTTACATCTTCTCCCAACCACCAATCTCTGCCCTTTCCCATCTGCAAAAATTCTATCTCACTATGTCCTATTATGTATCTTTTATTTTGCCCTTTAGGTATACTTTTGGTTTCTCATATAAAAGAAACTGAAATTTACATTTGCACATCTGATTTATTTCACTTAGCAGTATGGTCTCAAGGTACATCCAATTTCCTACAAAAGACTCAAATGTCTCTCTCTTTATAGTGTAGTAATACAATACTCCATTGTATATAAAAGCCACATTTTCTTTATCTGTTCTTCTGCTGAGGAACATATTGGCTGCTTCCAAGATATAGCTGTTACAAACTGGTCTGCTATACACATGGATATGTATGGATCACTGCAACACAAGTCCCAAAGTTTGGAAAGATACCTGGAAGGGAAATGGATGGCTCAAATGGAATTTCTAGTTTTAGTTTTTTGAGAAATCTCAAAATTGACTTCCATAGAGGTTGTAATACTTTACATTCATAGCAATAACATAGAAGGTTTTTTTAAAATCTCAATAGTCTGAACAGTTTGTTATTTTATTTCTTGATAATAGGCAATCTTTTTAGAGAAAGGCAGAATCTCAGTGTTGTTTTCTTTTTTTTTCTTTTTTTTTTTTTTGGTAGTAAGGATCAAATTTACAATCCCATGCTTGCCCAGGAAGTGCTTATGCTGCTGAACTAAATTCCCTCAATGTTGTTTTAATTTGCATTTCTCTAGTGGTCAGACACAATATTTTTTATGTATGTATGGGCCCCTTGTACTTCTTCTGAGAAGTGTCTGTTCATTTCAGTTAACCTTTTTAAATTTTTTTTTTATTTCAGGTTTATATTTTTGAGTTCTGTGTGCTACTGAGAAGAATGTGTCTTTTATTGTAGTGTAGAACCCTCTGGATATCCATTAAGTCCATTTCATTGAAGGCTTCACTCAGCTCTGATAGTTCCTTGTTAATTTTCTGTACAGTTCATCTATTTGTGAAAGTGATGTATAGAGGTCACCCATTATGACTGTGTTGGTATTTATTTGATCTTTTGTGTTCAGCAGGGTTTGTTTTATGACATTAGGTACACTGATATTCCATGCATATATGTTTACAATTGTTTTCTCTTCCTGATGAATTGTTCCCTTAACTAATATGTAGTGACTCTTTTTTTCCAGTAACAGTAACAATAAAACTGTTATCTCTGTTTGCTTTTAGTGTCCTGGTGTATGAAATGTTCTCTCGAATTCAGTAGGACAGTGGATTTTGTTTGTTGATCCAGTCTACATATCTGTGTCTTTTTAGTTAGGCAGTTGAGGCCACTTACATAGAGCATTATTAGGGAAAAGCATTGGCTTATTCCTGTCATTGCAATGTTAAATTGTTGTTAACTCCTTTATGAGTGGTTTGGGCTTTTTGTTGTTGTTGTTGTTGTTGTTTTGGTTCTTCTCTGACAGCTTTCAAGATCCTGTCTATGTACTGGACTTCTGGGATTTTGATCAGGATGTGTCACTGGGACCTTCTTTTGTTTTCAGTACAGTTATTTGACATTCTGTATATCTCGCTTGCCTGAATGTTGAGTTCTTTCTCCATACTTGGAAAATTTTCTGCTCTGATTTATGTAAAAAGGTTTTAATTTCATGTGGTCTGCCCTCTAATTTGTATTCCAGTTAGCCTTTGGTTTGACATTTTTGCATCATTTAGTACCTGTACGATGAATTTTTCTTCTCCGTTACCATTTTTAAGCCTTTTCTGTGTGTATCATCACATGATTCAATTTTGGCTTCAATTTCTGAAACTATGGTTTCATATGGGTCATTTCTATTGATTATGAATTCAATAGAATTATCTGACTCTGGAATTTTTGTTAAGCACCTTTTTCATGGAGTCTATTTCTTTGGTAAATTTGTCATTCATGCTTTGAACCATTTTGCTGGGTCCTTCCAAATTTTGTCTCCCCCATAACCACACTGATCACTTTTTTGGATAGTTTTCCACTATCTTTTGGATTATGTCATCTATGAATTTGTCAAGTTTATTTGCTGCTTCTTTCAGCATTTTATACAGCTCATCTATCTGGTGTTTGGTTTTCTCTACTAATGCCTCTTGGGTATGCTTTGGGAGAATTGTGAGTCTTTGGAGGTATTTTGTTGTCTTGTGTCTTTATGTTCGTAGTTTTATTTTTGTGTGTTGAGAGCTGAAGTCAAATAAAGTGAAGAGAATTTCTTGTTCATATGGAGATCTCTTTAGATAGGTTCTGTTTTGCAGTTTAGCTAAGCTTTGTTTTGGCTTTATTCACTAAAGGGTTCACCACTTAAATGTATTCAATTCATCTGGTTCAGACCCTGTCACTGTGTTGAAAGGAGACAGTTTCTACTGGCTTCAACAGCATGGACAGATTCAAAAATAAAATCCAAATATAAACATTAAACTTGTTTTGATAATTTCACCTTCTATCAATGCCCTCTACAGACCATATTATACTTCTATTAGTGGTTCACTGGAATGTGGGGGTGGGGAGAAGGAAAAAGGGAAATGAGAGCAGGTATGTCAGTGGAAAGACAGGGTGGTAAGAGAAATTTTAATAAGCAAAAAACAGACAGGAAATCAGAGTAGGCTGGATTTATCTTTACAGCTAGTGTAAAGACTAGTGTTGAGGGGGTTTGAGAGAATATCTGTGTGGGGCAAGAGTGGGTATGCAGATTGGCTGAAGTGTATTTAGAAATTAAGAGAGGTTGTGAGATTGTCTGCACCTGTGAACACATTTGTAGGCCGTTCTATGTGGATCCTCTAATTCCATTTCATTGTAAGATCACCCTGAGCAGTCCTTAAATGGTATTGTTTAAGTTACAGCACTGGTTAATCCTTATTCTTTAATGCATATACACAGACCCCTGTTATATTTATGCCATTAAGCTGAGCATGATGGCTCAGGCCTGTAATGCCAGAATTTAGGAGGCTAAGGTAGGAGATTAGTTGCAAGCTCGAGGCCAGCCTGGACTACACAATGAGTTCAAGGCCAGCCTGAATCATGTATGAAACCCTACCTCAAAAAAGACCAAAAAAGAAAAAATCAGGAATATTTACACCGTTAGATAGTGGAGAGGCTGAGAGGATAAGCAAGGAGGTGAGATAATGAGTAAGAGAATAAAAAAAGAATAGAAAGGAAAGAGAGTCAAATAATTAAAGATGCTAAAGGAGGCAGCAGTGCAAAGTAAAAAATCTTGAAAAATAGAATTATAATACCAAAACAGTATGAATGAAGAAGCAGGAACCAGAAGAAAAGACAAAAAAAAAAAAAATAGAGCAACAGCAAACAAAACATAAAAAAGATAACATAAACAAGCAAGGTGACAGTAACTATAATAACCAAAATAAAAATAAAACAGTCTTCACAGTTGTTTTCGCAGTGTCCACACAGCTCGCGCTCTACTGGAGTCACAGTCTGATTGCAAGTCGGCCAAGCAGCTTTCCTCTGTGGACCTGCTGAACGTCTACTTGAAGCTGTGAGGGCTCCTGCTTCCTCTGACTACATGCCCTGGTTGCAAGCTGTGCTTCTGGGGTGACACACTGCAGCCTTCTGGGGATCCACTTGTCTTTACCAATTTGGGAGGGTGTGAGTGTCACAGATATCTTCATGTCTTCCCTCCACAGGCTTCCCCTGCCTAATACACAGCCAAAAGGCCACTGACTCAGGCACTGTTCACAACCTATCTGCCACAGAATCTATCTGCCTCTGACTTTCTGCAGAACCTATGGCCAACCCCAGGCTCAGCAGAGAGCTCCCTTAGCCAGCACAGGCGACTGGCAGAACGTCATGCTGTATCAGGCCTTTCTGGTGTCTAGAGGGATAATAGGTGAGCCCATTCTGTTCTGATTCTGCCAAATCCTGCTCTGACTTGGTGCCAGTGTTTCTCCTCTCACAGATGTCACCTGCAGCATTTCTCCTCTCACAGATGTCACTTCTCTGCTTTGGATACTTGTCACAGGCCTGGTTTTCTCTGTGCTCTGCAGTCCCCAGGTAGAAGTTGCTGAGATCCCTTTCTAGTAATTGTGAGTAGCATGCTGAATATCCCACAAACAGTACTCCCTTGGTATGTGGTGGAAATGGGCAACTCACTTTCTCTGCCTGGCAAGGTTTTCTCCTGCAGACCCAGCGCTATTGTTTACAAAATGCAGATATGTGGTGTTTTGTTCCACCCCATTCTGCTTTCAGTTTCTTTGAATCTGGGTAGAGAATGTTTTACTTACCCTGCCCAACAAAGAAGTAAAGGAAATGGTGAGTCTGTTCATGGGCCAGGCCATCACTGGGGGGCCGGCTCCCTTGCTCAGTCCACTTTCTCAAAAAGGCATGTCCACTGGCTCTAGGGTGGGGGGCGAGGTGTACTGATCCAAGAGTTTTCCAGTTTCCCCTCACTCATCACATAGATTCTGGATTTTAGTCCAGCTAGATTTTCTTTTCATTTATCCTCCCATATCAGTCTTTATCATTCACCACCACCTTAGGGTATTTGTTTTCCTCTAGTGTCAATTTGGAGACATTTACCCGTTCTGTCATTCCTAGGTGGCCATCTTCTCTCTTAACTATAGAATTCTTAATTCGAGCTAAATTTGTGAAGTCCATAATGTTCTAATCTTACTCTTTGTTAACAGAGAGAATTGGGCTGGGAAATTAATTAGCATAAATGATTAGGTTTATGAATATACCATGTTAACTGAAGAGGAGAGAATGAGACAGTAACAAACCTTCTGAACTGAGGATCTGTTGCAAGATCTGTAAGTGTTTTCTGTCTTCCCCAAGGCAATCAGTTATTATTCTCACCTTTTGAATTATACGTGCCAATATATTATTTCTTCACAGTGCAGTCTAAGTTGTGAAATATTTCAGGTTTCTGTGACAGTTATAAGCATCTTGACTTGAAGCTTTGTGAAAGCATGGCTGGGGCTATTTGGCATCCTTCAGTTTTTTTGTTTGTTTTTGTTTTGGTACCAGGAATAAAACTCCGGGCCTCACTCTTCCCAAGCAGGTGCTGTGCTGCTGAGCTCTATCCTTGACTCCATCATTCAGCTTTGCCTGAACTCTTATGTTCTAAATCTGTAGATAGGAACAGCCAACAAGAACACGGAATTTGTGTAGCAGAATCTAATGAGTTAGATTTTTTTTTTACTTTACTCATCTGAATATCCACAAACTATTCTGTGTTTTTCATTTCTGGTTACTTCAATTGCCTAATCTAGTGAAAAATACTAACTCAAAATAATAATAAAGGAGAGAGGTAGGTATGTTTAAGTAATGAAGGCAGTAATCCTCACCACAAATGGGAAGCATATAAATAATACTTTTATTATTTAGTATTTCATAAAAACAAGTGCTATACAGAGATTCATTTTATTATTCACAAAGCCAGAAGTGAATTTTCCACATTCTAGAGACATGGAACCTGGAACTTGCAATGATGTGATTTGCCTAAGGTTATAAAGCAGTTCTATCAAATTGGAAATTTAGAACTTAAAAGAACCTGAATATTCATGGCTTTCACTTACCCTTTCTATCAGAAGTGATTCTCTGGATTGATATTATAACTTATGCTGGATAATAACTTTTTTGTAGTTTTTTAATAGTGTCTAATAAGAGAACAAATGACACAAAAATTTTAACAGCACAACTGAGTGACCTATCGCTGAAAGCAGGTGAAGATGCAAAGTGTCTTATTTACCTCTTTACTGCTTTCTTCCAAAGACCATTTTACATATATTATCTCACTGATCTTTCAATATTTCTATCTTGGAGTGAGTGACTAAGATAATTCTTTTAGAGAATGCCTAAAAAGATTAAATGATACATTCAGTTATGCCATTAGTCCTCAGTTGAGAAGTCCGTCTTCCTGCATTTTGTTCTAATGCTGTACCCTGTGTCCAACTGCATATATTAAATTGGATTCTTGAATACTGCTTACACAAGACCTTTTCTAAAATGTCCAGATGAAACCTACCATTGAGAATTACAGCAGAAGATAATTTTATTTCCTAACAGCAGGCTGAGAGGGAGAAATGGAGCTGTAGAGAAGCATGATTAGGGATAGTACCAGGGAAAGTCATAAATGGAGGCCCAGAGTCTAACCTGAAAAAAATCAAAGGGGAGGGTGAGACTGGTTGTAACTCTGTATATGAAATACAGTTTTATGCATCTACTTTTTCATAGAGTAATAGAGTTGGACTGCACCCTGCAAGATCATTGAATGTACTGTTCAATGGCCACTCACCCGGAGCAATAAGGTCAAGGGCACGTGATTTATACAAACTGAGAGTCAAAATAAAGTTGCTGTTAAAATTTATTTTCTCAATGTAACAGCAAAAGAAAAATGACTATTACAGGGGAACAGGGAGGAAGCGAACTAAGGGTACCTAACTAGCTGATGATATGGAATGGAGGGGTATCAAGCTTTTCATTTCAAATATTATGCCACTCTAATTACAGAGTAGATTACTACATTTCTGTACAACATTACAAATATATGTTAGATGTGCATGTAGGTATGTTAGAGTATGTGTATACACTCTTAACATATATCAGTAAAGAGCTATGTTTATAAAGTAGTTTTCAATGTTCCAACAATTTGTATATTTAACATAACCCGTACATAAACTAGTACACTCAATTTAGATAGTGGGAGATTAAAGTATTAAAATGTTAACTGAATACACTTAAAAACTCAATTATATATATTTCATTGCTGAATGTGACTCAATGTCTAGATTTAAATATTTTGATATTTAATAAAAACTATGCATTTAATTTTTGAAAGCTTAAGGAGAAATAACATCTTCCAAAGTGTAGCATTATCTATGTTTATTAAGCAATCTAACCTAGGTAAAAGACTTATGATTACTGTAGTTGATTTAGTGAGTGTTCCCCTGATTTTGTAATTGAGAGGTACAACTGAGGACACATATGAAATATAAGCAAATAAATGAGTTTTTAAAGAATATGCCATCTTATAGTCTGAAGGCAAAGTTTTTAGGTGGTATGATGTCTATAGGCTGAAAATTATGCATTTTATGGGTAACAGATTTTTAGGTAAATATATATATATTTTTTCTCTCACTATATTTATAGTAGTCCTATGTTATAGTTCTAGCAGGACTTTAGGTTTTCCTTTTCTGTGCATCAATATGATTGTCAAAGATCTTAGTTATTACAGTAATTAAATAACTCACTAATTATCTTTCTATAATTCTCTATGATGTAGTCTTTTTGTTTGTTTGTTTTTGTGGTGCTGGGGATGGAACCCGGGGCATTGTAAATGCAAGGCAAGTACATTATCCTTAAGCTACATGTCTCGCCATATAATGTGGTTTGCAGTCCTGTTCTACCTTGCATCCAATGTTGGCTCTGTGACCATTTCACCACCAATGGAACATTAACACATTGTTTACCATGTGGACATACTTTATTCACTCTTTTCTCATTAGCTACTTAAATTCAGGGTCTAGTATAGACTTAAAATGGGTGAATCCCTGCATGTAAGAAAACCACCTCATTCGAGTTAACTTAGGTGAGGACTAAATAAACTTCTATTATGATCATCTGTTAAGAATTTGGAGATAATTTATAACAACAGTTAGTTACCTAAACTAATGCACACACTCAAGTGCTACCTCCATCCCCTACAATAGTCATTTTTCTTTTGCTGTTAAACTGTGAAAACAAACTTAAAAACAGGAAAGGCTTATTTAGGCTCATGGTTTGTGCGAATCACGTGGCCTTGGCCTTATTGCTCTAGGTGAGTAGTAGCCTAGTTGATCATGGAAGTAGCGTATGTCACTGAAAAGGATAGCCCCAGTGACTGCATTTCCTTCAGTAGGCTTTACCTCTGAAAAGTTCCAACACCTCACAACAGCAGCCAAAGCTGGTGGCCACACCTTCAATACATAGGCCTTCACTATCTAAATGATAGTACTCTTTCTGTGTTTGTTTTTGTTAAAAAACATACAACAACAAAACAAAGAAAAAGAGGCCCTAGATTCTACATTTTCATCTTTTCTTTCATTTATTATCAACCCATGACAACTTTAAAATTACTCATAGCATCTGTTTAGTTTATCATCTGATTCATAATGAAAGTTTTTTTGCTTCTCATTGTTCTACTTATTATGCTTCTTGCCTTAGGTATGTGCATTGCCATTGCTGTCTGTCTGTATTTTCAGAGGCATCCTTGATCACAGATGCATTTTATCCCCACCACCTTTTATTTTCCTTCTGTTCACCAATTCTCATGTTGATTCCCTCTAACTTTCTCAAGGTCAAGATCCTATAACTCTATCCCATTCAGAAAATGTTTGTGAAATGAAGATTTCTAATCTTATGCATATAAATAAAGTTTATTTCTCTCATAAGTATCACCATATCAAATTAAAAGGTATGTTGAAAATGACTATTGTTTGAAAGTCAAAAGACAATCTTCAAGAACTATAAGGTATTTTTCTTTCATGTCTTTTCCTTAGTTCATATTTATAATCAGAAGGAGTTCCAAAACAATTTTGCCACCATATTGAGAAAGTCTCATCTCCCACTTCACACTAACCAACATATAAACTATTATATATGATCAGAATGCCGACTTATTAATATATATTAGCAAAACTGATAATAAAGTGAGAATACTAATATCCTCTCTTTTTTGTTTTTTTCCAGTACTGAAGATTAACCTCAGAGCTGTCACAGTGAGCCACATATCCAGTCCTTTTTGATTTTTTTTTAATGTGTATGTGTGTGTGCATGTGGGTATAGTACCGGGGATTAAACACAGGGTCTCCACCTTGTGCTACACCCTCATTCCATTTTTTATTTTTCATTTGGAGATAGGGTGGCTTACCACCATAAATGACAGTGCAGTAAATATCCTTATGTATAACTTTGTTTAAATTTAGAACTCTTTCATTAAAAATGGAATCCTAGAATTATATTACTAAAACTACAATATTCTTGAAATATTTTATCACTTGTTAAATCATATAAAATGTAAATAACAGACAAAACCTCTTACAGACTTTTCCTTGCATGTTGCAAATAATTTTATCCCTGTATTATATAATAATTATATTCGTTATATAGAATTATTATTAAAATAGTCACTGAAAAAAGCATATTCATCATGTGAATGAGAACACCATTACCTTTGAAAAATATTTTCACTGTGCAAATACTATGATTTTTAATAATTATGATAATTTGTAATTTATATTCATGGCTTATCTGATAAAAATCATTATATGTCTTAACATTAACTTTGATTGCATAAATATTACATTAGTTTCAATCTACAAGAATTTTAGAAATAATTTTAAATAAATATGAAGAAAATGGTTTAGTCTTGAGTGTAAAAATCCCAACTATATACAAATGAATTTCATTTAAAAATTATTTTCATCTACTGGCAAGTATTTCTTAAATTCAGATGGCTGTGTTAATAAAATAACACTTCTATGTAAAAGTAAACTGGTGAAAATATGAATCAGTTTTCTGTAACTACTGTAACAACTGACTGCAAATCTGTGGCTTTAAGCATCACACATTTTACTGTCTCTTGGCTGTACAGGTCAGACAAATACCTGGTTTCTCTGTGCCTGTTGTCACTAGAAGAAATCAAGGAGTCAGTGGTCCTGAAGGCTTACGTGGAATTCTGAGATACTGACGCAGAGAAGAATTCACTCCTACGTATACTCAGGTTTTTGGCAAGATTCATTTCTTCGTGGTAAGGCTGAGATCTGTTTCCTAGCTGGCTGACAGCCCAGAAGTGCCTTCCCTCACTTCTGGACATGGTGTTTCTTAGCATACTCATCCCTCTCTGTTCAGCTAGTCTTGCTTCAGTTCTCTTTGAGGCATGTCTTCTCTTTACAGCAGAGTGAATTCTCTGCTTTTAAAAGCTCATGTGATTAGACTGAGTCTTCCCAGATAATTCACAATTTAATTTAAGCTCCATAATTTAAATTACATCTGTAAAATCCCTTTTGCCACGTAAAGGAATACATGCACTAGTTCCAGGGACTAGGGTACAGACATTATCTTGACTTTATTGCAAAGTGCTATCACTAGACCTTCAATTCTTTAATTCTGATTTCTGTAGATCAGAGTTTACATTGAACACCTATATAGAAAATGTAATGAAATTTAGGTTCATCCTAATAATAATTTTCCACTTCATAACCACATATTTGTAAAGATATGATCTCCAGAAAACTTCATTCTTGAATGTATTGATCATACTTATGAAAATCTATTAAATGAAGAATTGCCACAATTTTCTAGATGCATAAGGGGAGATATTATAAGATCTTGTTGATTTAGCATATCTTGTTTGATGTTAACTTATTTCACCAATCCACTCCTTTTGTGATACTGGGGACTGAACACAGAGCCTTCTTCACATAGAGTTGTATCCTCAGACCTTTCTTTTTTTTCTTTTTTTGGTACCTGGGATTGAACTCATGACCTTGCGCTTGGCAGGCAGTTGCTTATGCCGCTGAGCTAAATCCCCAGCTCATCCTCAGACTTTTCTATATTTTATTTTGAGAGAGGATGTCTTGTGAGTTGCTCAGGTGCCTAGGCTAGGCTCAAGCTTGTAACCCCCCTGCCTCTGCCTCCCATACCTTCAGCCTGGGTTTACTGGCATGAACCCCCATAGCCAGTTTGCTTCTATTTACAGGTTACTTTATTTTAAAAGAGTAAACATTAACTTCAATTTCTCAAGTGAATTTTAAAACATGTTTTCATATGAAAGTTGCAATTTTCCAATATATAGTCAGTCAAATTCCTGTTGCTAGGAAAATATCTGTAAGTGGAAAGGACAGCATAGATTTACCTCAGGAAAAAAATATTATAACAAAATAGTAAACAAAATGGTAAACTGTGATCATGAGATAACACTTATAAAGAATTTTGTACAATGCTCCTTTTTAATTCTTAGACCTTGTGAGCATTGTTAAAAAATCTGTTTTAGAGACATGGCTTTAGAGTCATATTTAACAAATTCAACAATAGAAGAGTGAATACTCTCAAGTCATGTGGAGCTCACAGCATATAATACTAACAAATGGATGAAAGTATTAGTACCAGGGCTGGGGATATGGACCAGTGGCACAGTGCCTGGCAAGCACACCGTCATGAATTTAATTCCTTGTACAGAAAAAAGAAAAAAAAGAAAGAATGAAAAAGAAAGTAATAGTACCAGAGAGGACAACTGTGTAGGGAATGCAGATGATAAAATGTATGTTTAACCATTCTAAGAAAATGTATAGCACATGCTACTATAAAACTTAAAATTGAACTTGAATCAATGTGTTATTTTATCAGCAAATTGAGACTCCAGGTAAGAAGCGCAGAGACTGAAAATTAGATAGGAAATGCAAGAAAACTTATATGTAAGTGCACTCCTGAAATGAAAATCCAGTAAGTTATTCATGCACATCTATCTAATGAAGACAGATAAAAACACTGTGAAACTTGACAAAGCAGTGAATTCAGAATAACAATCCTTTATTGAAGTCAGGTGCTATGTATTTGGCCTACTAAGCTCTTTTAACCTGCATAATAATTTTAAATTGATATTAGTCTTATTTTGTAAATTGAAAGATGCAGGAAATTAAATAATTCCTCTAAGTAAAGGAGACTATACCTTAATCCAAATCTTGTACTTTTTGCTGTTACGTTGAACTGCTCCTTTTAGGAATCAGATACTAAATAATGACACTGCTGACACTTCGCAGCTTACTGATATTAATTACAACTTTAGTTTTAGCTCTGGATGATATTTGTGAACAACAGTTACAGAAATATCTATGGAAGATGAGACTCTGACTCAACAACTTTACTTAGAATAACATCTTGCTTACTTTTTCCAAGAAAGATCTGAGGATATCATTAACTATGTTTAACTTTCATTAGCTTTAACTGTGCTTGAGCTTCATATAATACATATTAATTCAAAAAAATCATTAACTATGAAATTGCATGTTGATCCAGTTTTGACAAATGGAATTGCTTTTTAAATACAGAGTGGAGTTACTTCAATAAAAGTAATTGTGTAGTCAATAGTTTATAAAATGAATAATTAATTCCTAGTTTACCATTTTTTGGTAGACTAAAACCTGACATACTATTAATTTTATTTATTTATAAAATAAATAATTTTATTTATTTATTATTTTGCAAGAAAAAAATGGTTTCCTTTAAGAAAATGAAATTTTGACAAGTTTTAATGCTGGTTTCATACTTCTCAGAACTACCCCAGGCATTCAACAATTTTATACAACACTCCTTTAGGGTCTACTGAAATTAGTTGTTACAGAAAAGATCTCACTGTAAAATCCTTCTGTCCCTTAAAATTTCTTTCTGGAGCTCAGTACGATAAAGTAAGGGACAATATGTTTGAGTTGCTGTATATGTGTTTTCATGTATCTGTACAGTCATTCTTGGGCCAACAGTGGAGCTCCCATCTCCTTTCAAATTAAATTCAGACTATTTATGTTAATGTAGTTCAGCCAATTCATCCCCATGTGATCAACTTAAAGCACTTGGAAAGTCAGGCAGTATATATCCTTAGACTTGTTCCAGTAATTCCAGTTATTTCTGGATGTGAGTAGCATATAAAAATCTTCATTCTAAACATAAGTGTCTTCCCAGATTTTCTATTGCCTATCTTACACAGCCTCATCCTTCAGTAAATTCAGGTGGGGAGCAGGTCATCAGGTTTTTTTCTGATTCTAATGTTACTTTTATTTAGTACAGAAAGGAGAAAGGAGTAAGACCGAAGCAAGAAACCATGACTCTTCTAAGAATTTGAAGCAATATTTGCATAATTACTTAGACCTCTAAAAGATTAAATTAAAAACAACATTCTCTTGTGTATCTGAATACATGTACTATAAGTGTACTCAATAAAATCTTAGTATTATTACTTGAAGTGTCAAATAAGAAAAAAACTAATTTTCTAATGATCTACTTTTTATAATAAAACATCCAGTACTCATAATTCAAAAGGAAAGGCTTCTGATTGGGGAATTCAAATGTTCATTTACTCAACAGCAGTAATTGAATCTGAAAGATCAAAATATGAATTCATCTAGATATTTTCCTAAAACATATTAGAGACTGATAGGAGGTAAGGTAAAACAGAACACTGTATTAAGAGGAAGAAAGTAGTAAGTATCTGAAAAGAGGTCTCATTAAAATGCTAACGAGCTAGTTTTTAGGTTATTATCTCTGTGTTTCACCCCAACCTTTTGTGCTGTTTTGTAATGCTAGAGCTGGCTTTTCCTTTGCCAGCTGGCTCCTGGTTAGTTTTTTCCAATCTAGAGGGGTGGTGGCTGAAGAAAGCAGGAGAGATATGACATTTCTTGCTTGGCTTCCTGATCAACATCACACCTGCAACTGGTTCTTCTATTTCTCAACATTGGTTCACTTCACATCTCAATTGCCTCTCAATCTCTGAGACAGACTCAAGCCTCAGCTGTTGGGTTGCCTCTGTTTTGGAATTATAAACCCCTAATCTGTAGAAGCCATTGAGCTCTCAAGTTATCAGGAGCAACAGAAAGTAAAGGTCCCACCTCCACAGGAACTTCCTCAAAATTTCTAAAAATTCTAAAAATCTGCCTTTCCTTGTGGTCTCCCAGTTCCAGAGGTAACACTCCTTACTTAAAGCCTGTACATCTTCATAACTTTAGGGTTCCCTTTTTTTCCTTTTTGATCCACCATTCCTGTTTAAACAATTTCTTACATCAGTTCTTTCTGTCAAAACAACCTGTTTGGATTCTATTTTTCTGAATGAATCCTACTGATATAGTAGTACAAACTCAACAGACAGGAATGTTCCCTTCCACATGAGAGATCAAGCTTGTCTTCCCAAATATGTCTGTTACCACTGGATCGCGAACAAATACTTCTGATATGAACTGATGTTGAAGGTAAGCAAAACAAGAGGAAGTGGCAGAAGCAGGAAGAGACATGTCTGACTAGGGAAGAGGAGTATGTCAGTCTGGTTAGCAGGAAGGTAAATGAAGAGGAACAATGAGAACAACCCAGAACTGCCTATTTCATATGCAAAAATGTGAATTATAAATTAGATGGCATTGTCATTAAATGCTATTATAGGATAACAATATGTTTTAAAAGCACAACAATATAAAATGTATTTAAAGTAGGAGTGAAATTGTAACTTGTAATTGTAATCATAGCAATACATGCACTATCTAACTTGTTGCTATAAAATTAACTTCTTTATAAACAAGTGAAAAACCCAAAACTTTACATGATTATATAACTTTATAATTACTTATGATAATGTGGACTATAAACTATAATTGATTGTATTTCACTATGTTTTAAATTATATGAGTTTAGATAGCAATATTTTGGGCTTACTGTGATAAATATTGTAGAGTATTTGTAACTTGGGCATTTGCAATTTATATACTATCTTTAAGA
>PVJX010005761.1:54337-82788 GCA_004027295.1 Dolichotis patagonum
TCTGTTTTGTTGTGTTTAATTTTACCCTTTTGATATAATTGCATGTATATTTGAGTGGGTAAGATGGATGACCATATTGCTGTTTTTGTCAGATCGTGGAGCAGAACTGTTAACAGTCTCACTGTTTGAATGTCTACTTTACATGTTTTAACTTTGTAATTTGAACAACTATTTCCAAGAAGTCAGTATGTAATTTGTCCAGTAATAATTTCTTAGGATTTTTTTGTTGTTGTTCTTTTCCTTTTTTCCTTGGAATTCTGTATTGTTGCTACCCTTTATTTTGTTTTGTTTTGTTTTTTTCTCTTTAAATAAAATTTTTAAAAAACCAGAAACATGACTTTTGCTCTGCAACTGATACCAGTTGATAGGATTTTTTTTTTTTTAATATTTTTGACAGCTACAAAGCATTCTATGCTTTCTGGGTTTTTGATATGGGCAGCTAGGACTATCGGTAGGTCATTTTGCCTGAATCAGAGCTGTTTTTGAACTGGAAATAAGATTTAATTTATATCATTTAGATTTCCAATTATCTTTTCCAGGAATGTAAGTATGGGCACAACAGAAATAAAAAATAAATCATGATATCAGTTGCTGAGTTCTTCCAACATGTGCCCCACTAATCTCAACAGAAACAACATCTAAGCATCCAAAGTCACAGTTTGGGTCGTTATTGTTAAAGAAGTCATATTTAAATGCCCATTAGTAGGTTTAAATTGTTAGTAATGGCATACTGAATGTCAGTCTGTATGTTTTGCTAGATGGGTGGCCTGGTTTAAAATCAAATTGTCCTTTAAACAACTCCTGAACTACACAGTAGTTTGAATTTGTAGCACTTTTGGATGAATAATTCAATCACTTTACTGGTTTCTTAAATTTTTCACATTGAATGTGAATTTTATCTTAATGGTAAGTTCTGCTGTACTTACTATGTGCAGGAGAAAAGAAATACTACTCAGCAAAATAAACAAAATTTCCGGTTTTTAAAATTATTTAAAGTAAAACAAGGTTCTCTATATCTTTATATTCATCTCCTCCTGCTTACATGCACCTTAATCAAAACACTTTTTTAGTTCTATTAACTTGATGAAACTGGAAGACATTTCAGTAAAATAAATCTGTCGAGTAATTTGCTTTAGAAAACAGAATATCTTTGTATATATGTTAAAATTTTAAATCTGATACAGATACAACCTAAATCTACATCAGAGGTGGGAAAGACAAAAAAATAAACGGAAGAAAATGTAAAAACACATTTTTTTCTTTGAAAGAAGAAAAACAGTGGAATAATGTCTTAATTGGATGCTTCTATTAATTGGCCTCTCAGATTGGAAAAGTTAGAAACTTTGAAATATGCATATCTCACAATATGCTGCAAAATGTGTATGCAGCAGAGTCATTAGAATTTTGTGAGTTGTTCATATAACTACTACAAAAAACTGGGCTTCATGAGAAAGATTTTCTTTATTCCCCTTATAAAGAAACCTCAAAGAAATCTTTATTTTATTTTGACAGACTCAATCCTTCTGGTATTTATGAAAAAAGAAGAAAATCAAAACAATTTGTTAGAGTTGATCCAAACATGCATGTGTCATCTCCAAATAACCTCATCAACATTCAGAAAGGATTACCTAAATTAACGCATCCTCATATTGCTCCTGATAATGAGCCTCCACAACACTAATGACTTATTAGTGCCATGGGCAATGAATGATTAATTAGTTCAGTCTAACGTGAATTGTGAAGAGCATAATTGCTACCTTTCCCTAATTTCTGAAGGTTAGATGAAGTTAATATGATGTTAATATAACCAAAAGATTCAATAAATTTTTTGTTTACTAACAAACTTCAAAAGATTTGGAAAATTTAAATACATACTTAAAAGCTTACATTTATATTTAATCAATGTTTAATGTCTATTATTTATAAAAAATAAACAACTATACATGTGTTCACATTATTATAATTCTATCAGTGCTTATGTCTGTATTTCCCATTAACAACTCTCAATGTAATTAGAACTATTCAATTCCCTGATATTGTTTGAAATATCAATAACTCTTTTTTCTTTTACATGTTGGTAAGTTATCTACTTTTAAAAGTGAATTGGACTATGGAATTTTTGGCCTTCCTAAGCATAATCAACTCTCAATTATTCAGTGTCAATGAAGGGAGGCACTGTATTATTTATTTAGTATGAATTGGTTGGTAATTCATACATCTGGGTTAGGGCAAAAGCAATTTATCTCAAGTTGTTCCAATCATATGAATGAAAAAGAAGCATAACTAGAGAAATTCCACTTGTCCTAGAAGGTGGATGGAGGAGGGTTTGTTATAAAATACAAATGGGCTGGGATTCGATCGTCTTGGGGGATCTGTTCTCTCCACGATGAGCACCTGTATGTTCACCTAGTATTTCTGTATAATTCTAACTTCATATTTTCTCCTCACTGTAATCTGTAAGATATGTGCAATTATCTCTATATTATCATGAAGAAAACAATATCAAAAATTTAAAAAGCCTCCTGATATAAAAAGTGGCATCATAATATAAATCTGTATCTCTGCTATGAAAAAAAAAGAGATAGTAACAATTTATTCTAGTTGGATAATGTAGAACCCATTTATGAGATTTATAAATCATCAAGGAAGTAAAGAAATATTACTAAGTGTGTAACACTACAGCCTACGTAAAAATCTAGATCCCTTTTGAGGTTGATTCATTTTTTTATTTATTCAAAAATATCTACTAAATGAATGTCTACTATGGGTCAGGTCTAGAGATAGCTAGTGAACAAAACACTCCCTGCCTTCAAGTAGATTGCATTTTAAAGAAGACAACAGATAAAAACCAAATAAAGTCTGTAATTGTTCTGGTTCAGATCTCAAATGCCGCTTTCCAAAGGCTCCTTGTGTTGAAGGTTTGGTTGCTGATGAGCTTTTGGAAAGTGATGAGATCCACATGGCTCTAACCTTTTCGGGGGGCCTAGTCCACTGATAGGATTGTAACTTGATGGCATGATGGCAAGGTGATGGCAATAGGAGGCAGGGCCTACCTGAAGGGAGTGGATTGCCCAGGCTTGGCCTTCATCACTGCAGCTGTTCCTCAGTTCCTTCTCACAGCTCCGTCTCCGTTTCCTGATTAGCAAGAACATCTTTCTTTCTCCATGCCCTTCTGTCATGAGGTTTTTGCACTGCACAGGCTTAAAAGCAATGGAGCTATCGGACCCTGGCCTGAAAGTGCTGAAACTGTAAAATCTTTTTTCCCTTTAAGTTGTTATTCTTTGAGTATTTTGTCACAACAATGGAAAGCTGATTAATATAGTAATGTCAGATGATGATAAGTCTTTGGTGAGAAAAGCACGATAAGAAGAAATTCTATTAATTAGATGGATAAGGGAAGATTTGGGAAAGGCTCCCTGATGAGATGATTTTTTGAGAGAAGATATGAAGGAAATGAAAGTGAACAATAAGCTCTTTCAGGTAAAAAAAAAACAAATGTTCCAAAGAATGTAATGGTAGAGCTTTAAATTGGCATGGTCTTGACATGTTCAAAAAATATCAAGAGACTAGGGTAGTTGGTAAGGAGTATACATGGGAATCAGTAGTTATAACTTCCAAGAACAGTGTGTGTGGGTGTGGGTGTGTATGTATGTGTGCATGTGACCATGGAAGGTGTGAAATCAAGTGAGCACTTACAGAATACTTTAGGAGTTAGGATTTTCTCTGAAATGTGAAGCCATTGGAGGGTATTGGTGGAGGAGTGACTTTGGTTCTCACAGGCCAATATAGAGAAGTGACACAGAGGGGCAGAAGGTCAAGTAGTGCTAGGAAGGCTGAACCTGTAATTCTGAAGGCATGTTTGACATCTTCAAACACTCTAAAACTCATTATTTTCACAGTTGTAGTAGTTAAATAATCTTGAATATAGGAAAATGTTTAGCGGTCATTAGGCAGATTGTATTTTTTGCTTTAATAATTATTTATTGAACACCCCATAAGCCCTAAGCCAGTAGATTTCTTTATTTTAAATTTATGGATAAAAGGTAAAACAAAATTTCATAACAAAATAATAGGAGAATAACAATGGTTAATACATTATATGTTGTTATCATTAAAGTAGTTGCTCAGGGTATAAGATATGGGCATAAAAATTTCTGCAACTGATATTAGCACAAACTTCCCTTTTTAATGAACTAAGAGACATTAACAGGATAACTGATTTGCATTCTTCCCTTTTCCCTACTGTTAGTAGATTCTTTTTGAAATTTTGTGCAGAGTTGCTAAATAGCCCTGTCCTCTAACCTAATTTTGAGAAACTCATATCTAGTTAAGTTGTATATATTTACTAATGAGTATGTTGACATGAAGTGATTTAAGGACTTTTAACAAAGGTTGGGCTTGAATTCAGATCTTAAAGTTCACCAAAAAATATTCTTCATATTTTCACGCACTGACTAGATTTTGGCATGAAGTATATGAAGTCAATCTGGCCTCGGATTACATAGGATTGAACTCCACTACTTAACAACTGATGATCTTGGGCAAGTGAATTAAAATGTCTGGCCTCAGTTTCTTCTTCTCTAAAATTAAGGTACTAAAGTGTTACTATCAACACATTTGGTAAATGTGCACTTTAGTATATGTAGAATGCTTAGAATAGAACTGAATGTCTCTCAAAACACAAAATGTTGAATTTAAGATGAAACCAGCAACTAATTTTTCTAATAAGGAGGTCTTTGAGAATAGGGAAGACTCTAGACCTTTTCCCTAGAGCATTAGTGCGAATGATGTGTGTACTAGAGGATCTGTGTCGCATAGAAAAATACGAACGTTCAATTTCTAATGCTGAAGCACAAGAAATGATAGAGCAGACAGAAGGGGACCAGCTTCCTTTAGGATTCTGTGAGTAGATACGCCTGTGAAGGAAAGACAGTATTTTTATGACAAAAGCTATACCATAACCCTTGAAACTTGGCAAATGTTTGGGTAGAAGAATCAAAACATATCCTAAATGATATTAAAATGTTGATTTCTAAGCATTACACACTTTTATTGAAGAAATTGAGAGTTATTTTCTCTGCAAGACATAAAACCCATTTTTAAGTACAAAATTATAATTTGACAAACAGTTTTGCTGCTGGCAATTGTTCTTACGTTGCACTGAGATAAAGAACATAAAACTTATTGCAGCAATTTATTAATATGTTAATGCACATCTTCCATACCATTCACAAACATAAAGAATATCAATAAACATAAATAAAATTAGAATTCTACTTGATTGGTTAAAAAGCCATACAACCCTTCTGGTACATTGTTCGAAGAAGAAAAAAAAGTTTGATATTTGTGAAGGTAGTAAATTTAGAGGACAACTTCAACTCTGGATAAGAGATTACATTAGAACATCTCTCTGTGTGTAATGTAATTTTTAATATATCACTTAAAATGCACTTTTCATTTTAAAACTGTTGTATTTTACAGGAAAAACATGGTGATTACAGAGTTCCCATATCCCTCAATCTTATTCCCTCTCTTATAAATATTTTACTCTAGCATATAATATCTGTTGCAGTTAAGCAATATTGTTAATGACACTTCAACTTTATTCAGATTTCCTTAGCTTTTACCTAAAGTTCCAGGATACTATCTGGGATTCCACATGATATTTAGTAGCCTTTTATCCTTAGGTTTCACTTGGCCATGAAAATTATCAGAAAATTTTTATGTTATAAATACGAGTAAAATCAAATTTTATTTAACATGCTTTTTATGCAGATTTTGAAATTTCTTCCTGTTTGACCAGTTTGGATCACATGTATATGCAGACATAATGGTTCATTTGAGCATCAGAACCAGTGTCTAGTAACTGCACAGGTGAAGACAAAGCACAGCCTTCCTCCCTTAAAAACGGCCTGTTTCTTTAAAAGCCATAGATGCTAACTACCAATCTGAGAGCCCATATTTGGCTAAAAATAAAATTGTATTAATCTATTTGCTTCAGCGACAACATTGGTAGAAATTACAATGTTGGCACAAAAGAGAAAACTCCTATGGCAGAATACTACTTATATAATTTGAGGAAAGATGTTATATACTACTGGAACAAATTTATACATAATTAACAGAATCCAGAGAGCAATTAAAATAGGCATTTATGCAAGTTGAAGCACTTTTTTTTTCACATTAATTTTGACTTGGCTTCCTTTTAGACCATTAGTAAAAGGTACCAAAGCAATCACTCTAGAAAATACAATTCATTTTTAAAACACTTAGTTTTCAATACATTGTGAGTAAGTAATGTGTTGCAATCAGAGGGCAGAAAGAATGGGAAAACTACAGTTTCACTGTCTTCCTTGAAACTATTTTTTCTAGTTACTTCCTTTGAATATGAAACCTTAAAAATCAATCAGTTTATTTGGAATGTTATGAAAAAACAGTATTCTTTGTGGGAGATTTAGAAAATGCTAACTACCCATTTTTGATTGGAAATTTCATCTCCCAGATCACAGAAATATAATTAATGAAAAGAAAAAAAACAGGTTTCTTTCTTTGTGGTGTTGAGGATAAAATGTAGGGCCCTACATATGTCAGATGAGCTCTTTAGCTATAAGTTACCCCCCAGGATCCCAAACAATTTTCTCATAGAATTTTCGACTGTGCACATTATCAAAGGACAGAGTATTCATACAGTGGTCTTTTCAAGTATAAGAACTAATTTTCACTTGTTCTAAAAACTATGAAGAAATAAATTCAAGCAGAAAAATCAATTCATTTCTTTTGATTATTTGTTTATCAATAAGCACTAATTAAGATACTATAAATGTGACTTAGTTTGCATGGCAGCTAATAAGAAACAAAAATTCAGCAATTCACTAAAATGTTCAAAGTAGCAGTATAGATTCTTAATGCCTCAAAAACTGAAAAGATGTAAGGGTATTATTAAATTAATGTAAACAGCTTCAAAATTAACTGATACATTTTGACATTTCCTCCCCAATGAGCATGTCTGTGTAATGCTACCATAAAAATAAACTTAAACACAATATATAATACTGTCATATTATATATAAAATGCTTCTTACTGGTTATTTATTAATTTTGAATACAAATAATAACATCTAAAATAATGCCTCATATAAAATATGAATATATTTCTTTTTCACCCAGAAGTAACTAGTTTGGGCTAAGAGTCAGCCTGCTGACAGGGACTCCAGGAACATCTTACCTTGTTACTCTAGTAGCATATATTCTTTTCAGAAGGTCACCTAATATTCAAAGACAGCTGTTGCAGTGCTAGTCCTCAGATTTGCCTTTTGTGTTACTTTGCTGGGACAACATGTCTGAGATACACAGATCAAGGGAGGAAACAATTTATTTGGCTCACACTTGGTGAGGCTTCAGTCATGGCCAGCCAGTTGCACTGCTGTAGGGGTGAGGTGAACATGGTACTGTGGAGCACAGCTGCTCCCTTGGTGGTGGGCAGGGAAGCAGACAGCAGTGAAGCAGCAGCACGGAGGAAGAGGCCAGGGACCAGAAAAAGTGCCTAGGGCCACAACCCAAGAGCCACCCAGACACACACAGAGTGCTGCTTTACGAATATGAAGCGCGTCTCTTGAGTCAACCAAGCTGACAAGCATGAATAATGGTCACAAATTCCCTCAACAGAGAAGAAAAAGGAAAATGGGCATGCTCTAAATCATAAGGGAGATTTCATATCAACTGTTCAGTCAAGACTTCTGCTTATATCCCACTAGACCTAATGGTCACATCTGATTTCCAGGAAGCATGAAAGCTATAATCTTTATCCCATGTGGCCATGTGCCCAGCTAAAAATCAGGCAAGCAATAGTAATTAAGTAGAGGACAAATATAGAGAGTAAACAGAAGTCTCTACCACATGCATTGCAATAGAAAAATGAACAAATGTCTACAATTTCCACAAAGTTGATAAACAATTATAAATCTCAATTAAAAAAAAGGATATGGTCTACATCCAACATGTTGTCATGCTATCTTTTTCAAGGCCTTGTTTTCTGTTTCTTTAAAATATTTAATACACTGATTACAAGGTGAAGAGTAAGTTTCATGATTTCACGTGTTCTTAAATAGTATCAAACAGCCATCTGAATAAATGTTTATCTGAACCATTTAACTGGTTATTTTTTATAAAACAATGTACATGTGATAAGTGGTGTAAGTGCTTAGTTTTAGCCTAAGAAATTCAGTAAAAAAAAAAAAATCATTGTTAGCTCCTTCTGGTTTGTGGGCTTCTAAAAATAAACAAAATGTTGATTATTATAATTCCAACCCCAATTAAAGACACAACAAATAATGTAAATTGTAATAAATAAGAAAAAAACCAGAAAAAACTTGACAGGAAAAGCTGTGGAATAACTCTAAAGATATTTTACTGATTGCTTATTTATTTTGTGATATCTTTATTTGAATGCTTTGTCCAAATACTTTGCTTCTCAGGAAGTACTTTGAGAAGAGAGAGGTGTAGAGAAGGGTCAAGGAAAAATCTCACTTAGCACACATTCAGCACAACTATTTCTTACATTCACTATTTAGCTAAAGTTTAGCTAGAGTAATCTGCTGGCATATTGCTATGTGTGTGTTATTTACATGTATTTCTGTTGCCTTAATCTAATTTTATAATTAAGCTTTAGTTTCTAAAATGAATTAGAGAATTACTAAATTTCTTCACTCAAAATCAATTTTAAACTTTTACATATTTTCCAGTTAATGATTACATTTTGATTGCAATGTGTTTCATAGGCTAAAACAGAACTAAAGTTTTTGTAAAAATAATCTTATAAAATATGCTCTTAAAACCTTTTCAATTAACTTTCCCTGAGTTTCTGGGTCTTGTATATCTGGTGTGTGCTCTTTGAAATTCTTTTTGGCAAGAGAGAGTAAAAATGCACAAACCCATGAAAGTATCTAATCTGTATGCAATCTGTGGCCATAGAACAAAGACAAGCTAATTGGTCCATAAGTGGAATCTATGATCTTAGCATCTTTTAGTGTAGTGCTCTAATCCAATTAACCAGTCACTGCCATTGTCTATATGCTGTTCAAGAATATAAATCTTATTTATTTTTGTGTATCCAGCATATAGCACATTTATTGGCATGCAGACTCATCTCAATATTTATTAAATTAAACTAAGGCAACAGTTACTCACTTTTTAAAATATATGCTGTGTATTTCGTCTTACATTCCATTCTTGTAGACTAAAATCCCCAAATAAACAAACAACAACAACAACAAACAAAACAGCTTACATTTCCTCTGGCACTGAAATAGGAAGCAAGATTGTATTTTTCCTATTAAGGGTATAACAATCAGTTTAGATTATTGAAACAAGTAATACACAGAAAGTACTTTTAGAATTTTTATTAATGATAAATAACAAAACATCAAAATACATATTTAATGCTCAGTATTTTTAAAGCATATATCTTTTATAAAACACTAAAAATAATTTAGTTTTTCAGCACTGTTTGTTACTGAATACTTTACTTTCACAACTACAAGCGGTTTCTCTGTTTTGTTTTTACTACTTTCACACATTGCTCTGAGACTTGCTTTAAAGATTTCTAAGATGAATGTTAAGGGGATAAGAAGAGGGGCACATCTTTTATTTCAAAAGGGTACAATGTGGTTATCTTTGGCCACCTCATCCTAGTCTTCATCTGGCATATTTTTGCTAAATTTCAGAAAAAAGAATAAAAACAAAATAGCATTTAATGGTGTTATTCAATGGTAGTTGGTAGAGAAGTTGTCTTATATTTCATGAGAATAAATTTAAGATTTTAAATACTGCCAGAACTTTTTTCCTATTTTTAAAATTGGGTAAAATGTTATCTTTAAATTAAGAAAATAGTGACTTGAGTTTGGGACCTTCATTTTAAAAAGGAAAAATGCTACATTTTATAATAGGATAATATATCTTTCTGTTTTATTCAATATCCAGATGCTAGCAATATTTACCCACCTACTCACCTGCTAAAAAAGAGCATATCAATATTCATGAGTGATTCAAAACTCTACCAGCAGAAGTTGCATTCACCAAAGTCTTATCTCAGGTACAAAAAGTATATTTGTGCATTGTAATATTTAGAAATTAAGCCTTTGGTTGAACTGGAACCTTAGTAATATTTTGCAAAGCTTTCCATAATTTATAGAACCACCCTTTAATCGTTAATTCAAGCATGTATACCGATATTTTTCTGATTTTAATGACAATTGTACCACATGGTTTTAGTATGGCAGGCTGCCTGGAAACTGTTTCAGTAAATTACACACCAAGATGATCTACTCTTTGGATTGTCTCCAGAACAAAGACTATGATGTATAATTAAAACCAAATAACAATTAGCTGCCATCAAAAATAACATGAGGGACAAGTATTGTAAATTTATTTACAGTAAGAAGTAATATAAAGGTTTTTCAATGAATGACAGAAATAGATCTATATCCTTGAGGTTATAATTTTATGGTTTATGTGAAATAATGATGAAACAAAGGAAAGTAATGTGTATTACATTTCATTGTATTGAAGTAATTTTGTTAGCATAACAAACTGTCTAAGAATTCAAAAATTACTCTATTTATTGCATGTTTTGAAATAAAGAATTATTTTAAGAGACATAGTAATATTACCTTGGCATCATTATTAGTTACATAAGTGTGAGGGTGTTCAATGAGCCAAAATTATGTTTTTGCACACTATAATATATTTGTGCTTACTAAAAAGAGTTACTTAATTACTGTGATGTAGCTTTTATATTTAACACCCACTGAAGAATCAGATCTTGAAGATCTGAACTAACATGTTTCTTTCATTATTTATTCTTATATAACCTAGGGGAAAGGCATGGGGAAGCAGCTATCTAATTATGACTATTTTAGAAGGATAGAAGAAAGGAGCAAAAGATTTTTCAAGGCTTTTTTATAGTAATGCAGAGGCGGATTTGCTGTGAAGCTAATGAAGCTTCAGGGCCCTTGTTCATAAGGGTCCCTTCCAAGGCCCTGAACTTAATTTTATATTCATTATCTTGAATTTTATTTCTTACAGTGACCCCCTCCAAATTGTATACGTTACAGGCTTTATATAACATGGGCCCACCATGAGCATATTTGAGTATCTAGAGCCATTTCACTTTTAGAAAGATATGATACACTGGGATTTGAAAGGGACAAAATAGAATTTTGTTCCAAGCAATTATGAGCAGAGTTGTGGCACTTTTCATCATGTTCAAAAATTTAAAAAAAGAAGAGAAGCAATGGACAGAATGTAGAAGAGTGAAAAAAGTGTGTGTGTTTGTGTGCCTCTATCTTTCTATTCAAGAATAGACAATAAAGAAGATTTTAAAAAAAGGGTGGAAAGTTCTAAAAACTTACATTGAAAAGCACGAGTCCCTTTGACTAAAAAGCAATACATACCAGTCCAAATACTTTATGCTATAGTAAAGACAGGTTTCAGCTCTCTCTCTTCAGAAAGTAATTTTAATTTCAAAATGCAAACTCTGAAATTTTAGCATTGGTTTTTTTTTTACTCTTGTTCTAATATGGTACTTAATGCTAAACATAAATGGCAGTTCATTTTTACTTCATAAACAAACCAGAAATGGTACACTATGTCTCCAGTATATAAACATGTTTCTCCCCTTCTTTCCCTTTGAATATCTTCCATTTTAAAATGCTTAAGAAAAACTGATTAATGGTTAAATTTGGTACTTTATCAAGTACCAAAGTTTACTTTATCAAGATTTTAAAATGGATGTGTCTGTTTAGATTCAAAGAAATAGATAACAGATCAGAAGACACGTGGTGTCAAGTTGAAAAAGGAGTTTTCCCTCACCTGTGTTACGTATTCAACATGGTCGGGAAGGTTAGTATGGGGTGAAGCACACTAGCTGCTGTGTGATAAGCAGCTGGCATCACCATCACTTGTTTAAGAAAAGGAAAACAGAGTCCTAACTCAGAGGGTCAGCTCTGGGGGGACATTGGACACTTGGCCCATCAAAGTGGGAATTGTACAGGTGAACTGCCAATTGCTGCTGAGGCTGTTAAGAAAACTTGGTGGAACAGAGAACTTTTCATCCAAACCAGACAATTTTAGGTGATGGTCCTGAAAATATTGACCCAAGAGAGCTTAAAATAACTGCTTGGCTCAGGGAAGCTGAATTCATCTGATAGGCTAGTGAAGGGGCAGAGGGCCTTTACTTGAAAGTCACTTGTTGCCACTGCATTGGCAAATGTTCAGTTTTGGTGCTGGGATTGGAAGAAGTATAATAACTAAGGACATTGCTCAAGAATCTGAATCACAGCTCATTTCTTTCTATATGCAGTTATTCTCTCCTACAATGTACAAAACCTTAAAGAAGCTGTCATATAAATATTTCTGAAGATCAGTCAATACCTGCAGCATTGCCATCCATCATTTCTGAACAAGTTCTGTTATTCACTGTAATCACATAAATCGAGTTACAAGAGATTATAATTCTTTAAGACACACGTTTTGGTCCTTGGCAAGGTCATTACTGTGCTATTAGACTGTTCCCCAAGATGACATATGTCAAAATATGAAGACTGGTACAACTACAAAACAAAGATCAAGGACAAAAAGATTCTAAAGTAACCTTACTCAAAAAGTCAAAAAATCCAAATGACACTTCAAAGAACAGCTTTAGGGTTTACCACGTGATGAGTTCTTATGAAGTTTACTGAATCTAGAATTGCATTATTTTCACAGAAAAAAAGGAAATCCTAGCCATTAGTCAAATACAAGATAGAGCCATCATTTATGAGGGGAAAAACATGAATCAAAAGCTATACTACCTACTCACAGGTTTCATGTTACAGGTAGAACATTCTTAGTACGGAAATTAAGTCCACACTTATCACAAGTCTTTCATAGATACTTTGTTTATGTTGTTGTTTATAAAAGCACAGTTTATCAATGAAATGGGATGAAATATCAAGGTTTTTAACTTGTAAAATTTTGCATTTTTTAAGCATACATCTTAAACACAATTTTAGTTTTATTTTGCAATTGTTACTATTTTTTGTTGGACTGGTTTGTTTGACTTCTTTTTTGGATTCAATCACCTTGGATATACACTTTTTACACACTTGGCCCAGACTGTTCTTTGAAAGAATTTCAAAATACAAATGCAGGTACCTGGGAATTTCTAACAATGGCAATTAGGATGATCTTCAGTAATTTTTCAAGAATTCCCCAGTAGCAAAGGCACAGCACCAAGTTAAAGGATCCTAGAAAAACATTGTGCTTTACTATTACTTGATAAGAATAGAAAATAAAAAGCACCATTAAAAGTCACAGAAATTCAAAGTGCTATAGATAGAACATTTACTGATGTCAAAATGATTGGGAAGATGATGTGTTAAAATAATTTGCTTATCACTGTCTTCACGCCTCTAAATCTGCACTGTTTAGTCCATTAAAACCTTGATTCATACCAAATATTACCAAAAATGTAGATATTAGACACAAATCTTTGGTCTCTGGAAATTGTTATAAATGTAGACCATTATAAGGGACTGCTTAGAGTAATCAAGTATTTTTGACTAAAAATAGTTCACATATAAAAATGCACTTTTATAAAAATGCCAATATAATTCAGTATTCATTAAAATGTTTCTTCTTTATTTGCATCAATGACTAATGCATTTCATTTTCTGAACATTTACTACATGCTACACAGAGGAAGTTAATCAGACAGTGATTTGCTAATCAAAAATGAGTCAGCTAATAAGAAAGATGAAGATAAAATACTGTAACAAAAAAAAAAGCACTACCTATAATGATAGGTAACAGATTTCTGTTAAGTATGTACAGAGGTTGAAAAGGAAATCATAGCTTCCAAGGTAGGACACCATAAACTATTTTGGTGATAACATGCAACCTTGTTCTTGAAAATTAAGTGGGATTTTCTTTTAAGAAAAGCATGTGTGTTGACAGGATAAAAGCAGAAAACAGAAGTGCATTCTACATAAGGAGAATATAAGCAAAAGTTCCATTCTACTTATAAGGAATTCTATGATGAAAATTACTACTTGAAAATGATTTTAAGCTCTTTATAATTAGGTTGGATTTCTTGCACTTTATGACAAATAAGGCATACAAAATAGAAATATTCTTTTGCTACTACTGAAAATAAGCAAATTTATACGTTTTTTCCTTTGTTTTAGAACTTTAAATATAAAACGGGCTAATGCAAATGATTATTTATTTCTAATTTATTTATTATGAAATACACTGCTATATTAGGAACACTCATTAATTTCTGTAAGTCTATAGGAACTGGCTTTTAAAACTTCCCTTATCAGAGAATCCATTTAAATACAGCTCAGTATATAATGAGGTTTCCTTCCCTTTGCTTCAACTAAATATTCAGCAGTATGGAAACTTGACAGGTTAGGCAATTAGAATATAATTTATGGTACAAGGCTTATGTGGATGAACTACTTCCTGCACATAGTTTTGAATGCAAGTCACAGATTTCTTATGCTAGTTTAGAAGAATTTTCTGTGAACCTAACAGTATAATATGCTAATACTTATATCTCGAAGTGACCATGCTGATAATGGTGTCTAGTGTGTGTAATTCATTTGGTCTCTTTAGAAGTGATTAACAACATACAAAAAATTTATACAGCCTAATGTTTCTGGATGACATTCATTTCCTTTGGGAAAATGCTAACATGGTTGGGCTTCCACAGGGCCTCTTAATGTTTTGCCGTCATTTGATTTATTAAGTGCTCTTTCAATAGACCCTGGGAGCAGCTGTGGCTTATGACAGGACTATTTCACAACAAGTGTTACCTGATACTTAAAAAGGTGATGAATGGATATCTCTTTGAAGTACTATTAAATAAAGTTCAATAAGGCAAATTGTATAAATTAAGATCCTGCTGCTTTCTCTATTCTTATTTCATGCATTTCTTTCTTTTAAAATTTTATTGGTGCATTCTTTCAGCACAGAATAGTGATGTTCATTTTAGGACAATGTTACATCATGTATCTTAATCATTTTCAATCCCTTTACTTGTTATTCCTTATCTTCTATCCCTCCTTCCCTATCAAAAACTACTAAGTATTCTCCAAAATCCATACTCCTTTTCTTTTGCAAGGGTAAAACAAAACACCTGAATTTTATCTCAGTACATATACAAAATCTTAACTAAGTGTCCTCTAAAATCCATACTCCTTTTCTTCCACAAGGGTAAAACAAAACACCTGAGTTTTATCTAAGTACATATATAAAATCTTATGAAATACAACTGGTTAACTTTTAGGTCCTTAAATGTTCTAAGAATTTATCTCTTTCAGAAAGTCTTCCAAGACTAAGCAATAACATGTATGTTTACCTAGGAATATTTCATATTCCAACTGTTTTCATAGAAATGCAGCAAAGGATTTTTAAAAACAAGATCTCTTAAAATGCAGGTCATAGGAAAGTGACATTAGAAATTTGAAGACAACTAACAATTCAATGAAAGAACTCAAGACAGAATTGGATGTTGTTACATACTTATTTTTGATTTCTGTATGTTAGCAGTAACCTTGATTTTAACCTCACATTTCTGTCTAGTTAACAAAGAGAATGATTAATCAGCATTTTTACATGCTACACATTACAGTTAGAAGAGAAAGGATGTTATTATGGTCTTAGATATATGACAGTTGTTATAAATTATCTTTATCTTAAAATACACAATACCTAATCACAATATCTACACAATATCTAATGCCACCATCATCACCATTAAATGAGAATAATATATTTTCATAGGGTTTGTTAATGAATTTTATTCAGTTCAAAAGTCATTGTACTATGCAGTACAAAGTAGTACTTGTAACTCTAAGTAAAATCAGCATTTAATACTTAAGAATAAAGAATTATAACAGAAACCAGCAGGCATATGATATTCACTAGATTGTACAACAGAGATTTGGGAAAGAGAAAGTTTATAGTTATAAGCAGAAATTAGGTAAAGCTTCAAGACGTAGATGACAATAGCATAGTAGTTTAACTTGGTGTCAGTATAGAATCTCACCTTACAACAACTATGGCCTCTCTCCAGTCAAAGTCGACAAAAACAGGAAGGAGAGGTTAGAATTTATGAAGTAAGCCTAGGTTTACAGTGACATCCTCCAACATCAGAGTTCATCAAAGCAACTTCTTCAGGGAGATAGTTTCCGATTCATAATCAGAGTGGATCCCTGATCTTCTGTTATTAAACTAAGTAATGCTTCAATAGCCACTTTTCTTGCTCTTTTCATTTCAACAAACTTTGAAAATAACTCATCTTAGTTAAATGAATTCCGACTCTACCTGTTTACAGTGACCTGTTTTTCATCTAAGTTTGCCTGTTTATTTTGAGAGTTCAACCTTCTTCCAGAAATTGCTTGGCTAAGTCACAAGAGTGCAGCTGATACCTTGTATGCTGCCTCTTAAAGAGTCATACAGCAAACATCTTACTTTTTTAAAGCTTAGGAAAATTTTAACCTTCTTGCTGTAAAGGTAGGATTATGATTTTTGAGACCTTATTTTTACCTGAGGTTGACACCAACTCTAACATGGGTGGGGCAGGGCATGGATAGAATAGTTTGTTGTCTTCATTTTTCTCCCCAGTAATCCATCTCTTGACCTTGTTCTCAGCCAGACTGTGAATGTACTTTCTTTCAGTGACCTTTCGTCTATGAAATTCATGAAAAAAAAAAATCTTATCTGAAAATCTACCCATGAGAAAGATAAAATTGTAATTTTCTACATTTTCTTTTCCTTTCTAGGGGTGGGGAAAAGTTAATGGCATTAAAATGCATTAGGTTGATCAGCCATTATGCTAATGCACAGCCTGCAGAGTTCTGGGTCAATAACATTACAGCCCCAACTTTTGATTGAAAAGGGACACAGTGACCTAGGCAAATTAGTTTGACAGGCTTGTTTCTTATCTCACAATGATAAAGGAGGTCTTGCTGAAGAACATGGTCATACTGAATTGGAATTAAAACAACTGTCATTCCATTCTTTAAAATACCAGAGTGGGCTGCTAATATCTTTTTTTAAAAAATAGAATCTTTGATCTCATTAATTTCTAAACAATGCTATACTTAAAAACAAGCCCACATTATCTACTGCTTATAAATACCTTTAAATCTTAGTGTCTGCAATGTGTAAACACAAAGTGTTTACAGGTTAGCATGGCTCTGCATAAGAAAAAACTAACGTTTTTCAAAGATTTGATTATGCTTCCAAAGTATTTACTTATTCAACAGCTTTATTATTACTAATGCACATGATTTCAAGGGAGTAGAGAGAAGCTGAATTTAAATAACAACGTGTGGCAAAACAGCACCAATTATACACTCCATGGCCATTTATGTCCTCTGGTGATCAACTAGCAGTGGGAAGTAAAATTGACAACACACTGGTATAATCACAATTATGGGTCAAATTTCAACAAGCTTGTTTAAATGGTTCCATTAGGTCCTACTTGATATATTGATTTACATATATTTTGACTATTTTCAGACATGTTATCTACTTTAAAATGCTCTGATATAATCATTTTCCATAAAGATGCATTAGTCCAGAGCACTGAAAAATAAAACACCGTGCCATGCACACAAATTCATGCCGAATTTAAATTACATTAAAATATATCTGCAACCATATTTTAGCTGATTAAAATATCATTTGGATTCCACAGCAGGACTATTTAATGAAGAATCCGAATATACTCAGCAATGTTTAAATGGGCTTTTTCTCAGAATATTAATGTACTTTTAGATATACACAACTGGTATTCATATCACAAGAGAAGTCTTCCTATACTGACCCATGCATTAAGTTACTGTTAGTACCTAAGCTTCTATTCTGTGAGCTTGACCTAACTATAGCTTTTCCAGGTGATTTTCTCCTATAAAACTAGGAATATTATCCCTTTATGAACATGTTTTCATGTGATATATACCTTGTTTAAATCTCTTTTTAACATGATGTCTTTTCCTGTGGTTTACATGAAACTATAAGCAAACTGATAAAACATACACCAAAAACCTCAACAGGTAACTTAATACCAGGACATTACCGCAATCCAAGCCACCTGGATTCCTCTTGCTAGATCCAATCTTCCATTTTTCCCTTTAGAGGAAATTACATTAAGCTTTGTTTTCCTGATCATTTTATTATTCTAAAAAGCAGTTTTTTGCTCCTTATGTGCATTTACCTAAATATTTTGTCAATTGTTAAACTTCATAAAAATATTATTAACTTATATTTAGTCAAATTATAATTAATTAATGGCATTATTACTTTATAATAATCATGCATGCTGAATATAACTGTAGGTCGCAAATTTTTACTGCTTATTTGAAGTTTAATCATATAAATATCTGTAATGTTATTTATCCATTAGATATTTCAGATGTTTCTAGTTAACACTTTTCTAGCACACTTTTGATGGAAATGTGCAAGATTTTTAAGCGGTGGTATCAATTTACACTCTCAAGAGGAACATAATTTTGTATTACTTCAAATATTTGCCAATATTTGACCCAGTTAAAATTCTTCAATTTTAACTTTTAACTGACAAATACTTTGTACATATTTATGGGCTACCATATAATTCAATGCATGTATGCAACACACAAGAATTAAATAAAATAATTAGTATTTTTCACCTCCTCAAACATTTATCATTTCTTTATTGGAAATCTTTGGATATTTTCCTTTCCAACTAC
Organism: Dolichotis patagonum; assembly: GCA_004027295.1. Lineage (NCBI taxonomy): Eukaryota > Metazoa > Chordata > Mammalia > Rodentia > Caviidae > Dolichotis > Dolichotis patagonum. The sequence continues at coordinate 73,117 of PVJX010005761.1, forward strand.
CCTGAAATAAAACAAATTACTGTACACTACATTAGTCTATTCCAGTGATGGTGAACCTATGGCATGTGTGCTGCAGCAGACTTTTTGCATCATTGAGAGTTCTAAAGGTTCCAACATCACTGCTCTACTCTAACATCAGAATTCATTCTTCTTATCTAACTGTATTTTGGTAGCCAGTATCCAAACTCTCACCATTCTCCTTTTCCCTTCATTTCTAGCCATTATTAGATCATTATTAGATGATCATTATTCTACTATCTTTTCTACATCATTACTGAGTGAGAACATGAGTTGTCTTCTTGTGCACGCTTGTTTCACTTAACATGATACAATTTAGTCCCATTCACTTTACGGCAAAAGACATCAGTTTTTTGCCCAAATAACATTCCATTATGTATATATACCACCATTTCTTAATCCATTTAATTACTGATAGCCATTTTGATTAGTTGATTCTATATCTTGAATATTCTGAATAGTGCTACAATAAACATACAAGTGAAGGTATTTCTTGTTAGGAAGATTTGCATTGATCTGCATTATTTTATAGGTTTCTATTACTTCTGTCAAATATTTTGTGAAAAAAGGCTGGCTTAGGTTCTTCTAAAATTTGTTTACTCATTTCTTTTGCATCTGCAAGAGTTCTTTATGAGGCAGTATATTATTTCTTTATATCTGTCTACTTCTTTACATTTTCTGTTCTTTCAGGGTAGGAACTATACACACTTGTCTTATCCTCAGTGATCAATATTGTGATTTAACTATATAGGTCTGTATTTCACAAATAACACCCCATTTCTTTTACTAAAATCACTTTCTAAATTGTTAAGAAAGGTAGGCGTATATTAATTATCTCTTTACAGAGGGCTTGAAAGACGATAAAGTAGGGAAGTGTGAAAAAAAAAGAAACTTCAGCATATGTATTATATATATATGTATGTGTATATATATATATATATATATATATATATATATATATATACATGGGTGTATATATACATGCATATATAGTTATGATCCATATGCTTGTGTCCACTCAAAATTAACATGCTGCAATCCTGACATGCCACCAGTAGCCATGGTATTACCAAAGGCGATAACAAGGGGCAGAGGAGTTTGTAGGTGATTAGGCCATAGAGGAAGAGTCCTCATGAATAGGATTAGTGACCTCATAAAAGAGGCCTCAGAGAGGTGCCTTGCACCTTCCACCATGTGAAGACATAACTAGATGGTTCCAGTTAGGTTCAGAAGATGGGCACCTGCCAGATAGTAAATGTGCCAATGTCTTGATCTTCAACTTCCTACTTTCTGGAGTCCTGAAAAATACATCCCTATTGTTTGTCTACTGTATTTTTATTATAACAGCCTGATGAGCCTGACCCAACTACAATGTGTATACAAGCATGCACATATATGTATACAATGGTCCAATAGAAAGAGGATATCAAATTGTGATGTCGAACACACCTGTTTGTCTATAAAGTGACTTCAACAAACTCATCTGCCTGAAAACTTTCTATTTAAATGACACATTATAGTTTCATACTACAACAGAGAATATGTGCTTTTCTGTTTGTATATATTTTGTTTTTCACTTGCTTCTCATTATACAAGAATATACAGAGATAGGAATTGAAGCATTCTGAATTCTAGAGAAATAAATTACTTCCTTTTTATTGATGGCCATGAAATAATATGGTCAGGCAAATAGTGATGTTGGAATCACCTTATGCAAAGGACAAAAATATTTTTCATTCTCAAAGATGGAACTGAATCTGCTAGTCTTTATGGCATTATTAACAAAACACTATATAGACATGAATTAAACTAGCAAAGTTTTATACTGAAAAATCCTATTTTGCATGAAATTCCTTAACATTCTAAGTATTTTATTAAACACAACAAATCATAATTGCTAGATTATAATTATTTACATTATTTAATTTTACTAATCACATAAATATGTAGTAGAATTTTTAAACATTCCCTAATTGCTTCAAATACAGGAGATGAGAATAAAGACTAAAATGAAAATGAGATGGCAGAGTTCTGAGAATTTATTTTTTTAAATGAATTAACGTGCTTATAGCAATTAAAATCAGCCCATACATATTTTGTTAGATTTTATATTATCCCTAAACCATTTATACTTAAAGACATGAATATATTCCCTATGAATCTCTGCATAGAATTTTTTCTGTTACGTACATAGACTGTAGGTTAGTATCTCCATACAGCTATGGAAAACATTTTTATCATATTTTCACTAAAAATGTTACCTTCTGATTATGAAGAATGGTCTATCAACTATCTATGTTATCACTGCAAAAGGAATAATACTTCATGTATAATAGTAGGAAGCTTTTCTTTAGCATATGAGAATACTTTTAACCATACATCTGCAGTATTGTTATGGTAATAATCTGTTAGCAATTTGTACCTTGCTGATAGTAGATGCCTATTAACTACTTGTGGCATAATTAATTGATAAATTTTGGAAAATATAGTTATCTTACTTTATGCTGCCGTAACGGAATGATCCATACTAGGCAATTTAGTTAAAAAAATTATTTCTCAGAGTTTGAGAGGCTGAGAAGTTCATTGCCAGTGTTTTATGGGCCTCTATGTCACATCATAACATGGCAGAAAGGCAAGCAAGCACAAACCAGACAAGAGGGGAGAAGGGAACAGACTTACAATGAACTTCCTCTTATACGACCTGCATACTCCCCTGATAGTGGCATTAATCCAGATCTGAGGAAAAAACTATCATGTTTTAATGTTTTATGTTTAATCATGTTTTAAAAGACCTAACTTTAAACGCTGTTACAGTGACAAACTTTAACTTGAATGTTAGGGGGTACATTCAAACCAAAGTGATAGATTTCTTGCTCTTCAAAATGTCTTTAATCAGTGACCTCAGAACTTGGTAGGTGATATATGTTCATGTTTCTTAAATGGGATTCAGAATCTAATTGTGTTACATGTATATGATGAAAATTCTCAGCTTATTTTTGAGGACCTGAAGGTTTTAGGTTTTTCCTATATTAGATATATAAGTGGAAGGTTTTCTCTCCGAAGTCTCATCAGTGTAAAAAGCACAGTTACTTGTTTTTTTTTAGCACTCAGCATTCATTAATCTCCATTTTTTGTTTTCAAAGTGTGGGCTCTTGGGAAAATACGAGTGCAATTGTTTTCTAAACTTTAGCAATGAAATGACAGATTTATTTGCATTAGCATGAACTCTGTACCAGGTGTTGATAATAACGTTGAATAGGGAAATACTATTTCCTGAGCTATCCATATGTGTTTAATGTAAATAATTCTTTAATCCATTCACTCTCAATTCCCTTGTGGATATTGGTACTTCTGTAATCTCCTTGCATGTGCTTAGAGTTACACAATTATGGCAAAGAAATCACTCTTCGTGGTAGGTTTTATATGATGTGATGCTGCTAGTTTAACTTGTGGTCTGCATCCTTAGTATCTCTGGTATTTTGATGAAATCTATGCATCCTTTTTCTTTCTAGTTTTCTAAGGTACATGTAATAAAATATGCATGATTACAAAAAGAATAACAGTAATTCTGAAGTTCAGTTATAAATTTATTGAGTTAAAATCATGATTTTTATCAAAAAATTACATAATAATTTTGTATTAGGTCTAATAAGTACAAAGTAGTGATGAGTTTAAATGATTTTTCAACTTACTTAAAAAACTATAACACATGCTACAATGGCATAATAGTATAGTGATGTCCCTCTGCTATCTAAATTCATAATATCAAGGAGATTAGGACGGGGATACAGTTGTAATTTTGTTTCCAACCAAGTTATGGAAACTACAATATTATTGAAATCTCTCAGTTTTGCAATATTTCCCAGGCTAAATTGCCTTGTAGCACAGAGTTGCAGAGACAAAGCCATTCAGTGCTCTTTCCAAGGGTGAGAATTTCTGGGCATTCTGACAAAGCCTAAGACTCCAGCCTAGTTTAATGAGGTTTCTTCTTTCATTTTTAGTGACACAATTGTTTTCTGTCATTACTTTTTTTCTTTCCTGTTTTTTTTTTTTTGTTGTTGTTGTTGTTTTGTTTTGTACCAAACTCACGACCTTGCACTTGCCAGGGCAGGCACTTATGCTGCTAAACTAAACCCCAATCTGTGCTTTTTTCTACAATGAGCCTACCTATAGGAGTAGGTGTTACATGGGTATTTCAGTGGAAGATCTTTATAACAGACATGAAATTTTGTGAAAATTACTCATTTAGACCATATTATGGTGGCTGCTTTATTTCATTTGGAAGTTTGTGGCTTATCTTTTATTGCATGGAAGTCTGTATTTCAAAAGTAAGGTCAAAATTCACTACTGAAACCAGATAGCTAATTTTCCATTAAAGTCACTAACAGTCAGTAAACTCTAATTTGTGTACTGTATGTGTAGTACAGATAAATATTAACATATTGTGTATAATCTACCCTAAACTTAGCTCTACATATATTAATTGAATTTACTCAGTTATATTGACTGACATAATAGAAGATGAATATGGGCCATTTGTAGCATGTATGAATTAATTTCCATATATATGATATGTTTTGGATGTGATGTATTACTTACAAAGATGTAAACTAGTCTAAATGGGAACACAAGATTATTTTAGCCTGTGTTTTATATATAGAATATTAATTATATATAAAAAGATTAAATTTATTTCTGCAGAGTGGTAATTTTAATCCGGATACTTGTTCATAACATTTAACTGCAAATGCTGATTTATCCTAATGTTATACCTTCGATACTCTTAAATGATAGAAGAAAATTGGGCAGACTACTTAAGAGAACTTAGTAAATATGTGCTTATTTCTTAAAAGTCTAAAAAATATACTTTAAGTTGAATTAGCAAGCTTAAATGCCTAAACTAAGTCACATTTGATTACTGCCCTATTTCTAGGCATATTATTTCTAATTAAATTACTGATAAGATTTTATAATTTGTTCATTTTTTTGAAATAGATTCAAAAGACAATTCATGACAGATACAGAATATATAAACATGAAAAAGGTAAAATAAAAAGAGAGAGAACCAAACTTCTCTCTAAGCTAAGAACCAATTTTATAATTAAAATATTAAAATTATTAAATATTAACATTAATTAAATATTAATATTTAATTAATACTAATTTTTATAATGCTGCTACTACTTACAAACATTTACATAGTGACATAAAGCATAGTGATAATGATGCATAGTGATAATGATGCTGTTGAATATCAAAATAATTCTTCTATTGGACTCATTCTCTTCCAGGGAAGAAGGAGGCTTGGGAATACCACACATAGTTCCTGAAATTGGACCCCCTACCTAGATAGGGCAAAACCTAAGAGATCTCACCCATGCCCAGGACTGTTGATATTAATTTGCAAAGAAAGTACAACGAACCTGACCGCCCAGGGAATTAGTGCCATCAGGGTTAGATGATGACATTCTATTTCCTAGACTCCTGTTTTCTCTCACACTCTCTCTTTCTGACATTCTGTCTCTTAATCTACCTCCTTTCTTTCGCTTCCTTTATTTTTCTTGATATCTGCCTGCTTACTGATTTGACCTTTGTGGAAAGCAAACCCAGTATCCTAGTTGGCTGGCTGGCTGTCTCTCTCTTCACTTTCAAGCAATCTTTCTTGCTTTGCCTTTTCAGCACCACAGGAATTTGTTTCCTACAGTTCTTGAGTTCTGGTCATGCTCTGCAGCACTAATCATTGTACTCTATAGCCCCTTCGCTCCTGCCTCCTCAGGTTCACGTTTCACTGTTTTCTGCTCTGCTAAGTCAGCTACCACTACTCCGTTCACACTTCAGCTCCCAACATTTTACATTTCTCATTTATCACATCTCTTCCCATTCTCTTTGAGGACCACTAGTTTTATGCTTTCCTTTCCTTACTGTATTAGGCTTTGATAGGCTTTGGAGATACAGTAAAGCTAAACATTTATCTTCATATATACCAAAAATCTTTAGTATTAATTGGTTAAAGATTTGTGCCCCAGAGACTGATCTCGAGATTGCATATATGACATTCAAATATATTAGGTATACTTATAATCAAATAGCCTATATTTAAATGTCAGCCTGTCACAAATTCTAATGTTATGAGACATGTGTGCACACGTATAACTTTAAATGCATATATACTAAATGTTAATATAGTTAAAGGTATTAACTGTTCAGTGAATGAATTCTATTTATTTAATGTTTTTTTGTCTTTTTGGTACCGGGGATTGAACTCACGACCTTGCGCTTTCCAGGCAGACGCTTAAGCCACTGAGCTAAATTCCCAGCCCCAGTGAATGAATTCTAAATAATTCAGACCTGATCATATATTTATGCATTTAGAGATATTTGGTGAAGACTTTCTATAAAATAGGTGCTAGTCATACAGCAGTAAATAACATCAACATGGTCCCTTCCTCATGTAGTTTACCTTCTAGAAAGAAGAATTTAATAAACACATATAAAAATCGTATGTGCAGTGTTGACAAATCTGAAAAATAAAAGACCCACTGTAAAGGACCTGGAAGTTACTATTTTTGAAAGAGTAATCATGCAGGCTTCTTTGAATAGTGTGTAATTGCTAAGATGTTTTTTTAAAAATTTGATACAAAGTCCTCTGCTATCATTCATAAGCATAGTCTATGTCATTTGTCCATAGAGAATCTAGCAGGGCAGGCCTTTTGTGAAGCACCTTGGGTTGACTCCAGTGTGAGCAATCCAGAATGATTTTTTCTGCTTTTATCAGTTTTCTTAAAAATTATGATAATAAGTCAGCATTCAGATACGTGTAGAAGAGTAAGAACTATTTTTCCATTCTATATCTTGACCTTTTATGTTGCCATAAGGGATGGAATTAAAACCTTCCTGGAAATATTTGAGGAGACAACTTTTACTTATTCCAGGTTAATCAGCTCTGAGCATATTAGTGATATCTAGGTGAGAGTTGTACAAGCTGAAGAAATCATACTGAGAATACAAACCTAGTATTTTCATAATTAATATTATACTACACAGAATATTTATTATAACAATAAAATGATGATGAAACCTTTACATTAAATGAAATATGATTTAGATTTAGATGATTACTAGTTCATGTCAAACTCAAACTAAAAATATTCAACATTGTGTTGATTAAAATGCAATACATATTATTTTAATTTGTTTTGCTGATATGATCTCCTAAGTAATTTAATTTATTTCTCTATTACAAAAGAAATGTGTGGCATGTAACATATATAAACCTATATCTTACATCTAGAAGGTGTCTGTTATGTGATCATATAACTTATTAAGAAGACAAAAACCTCTCATTTTGGAAGTCTTTCCTTAATAGTAAAACACTGACAAGTTTTTATAATGAGAGGTCCCAGACACAGTAGAGTCTATATCTTCATTGGAAGTTCTATGAAAAAATTGTATTACAGATTCTATATGTTACAAAAATAAAGTAAAAAATGAGATTCCTTATAAAACAACAACAAAAAAATAAGAGGTACATTTAACTGGGAATGTTGAAAAGGATTTTTTATATATTAGGAAAAACATGTTATGAAATATATTCTGCTTTAGAAATTACTTTTAGGAGAATGATATTTCTCCTTTCATGACATAGGATAGATTATGTATCTGCATAAAAGAAAAGAGATGCAAACTTTTATAAAATATGGAAAAGAATTCCATAATTGTTGGCACAAAGAACACAATGCACCATCTTGTAACCACTTTGAAATCTGAGGAAATCCTTCCTGAATCCAGAAACAGAAATGAAGGATTAAATGACAATACCTCCTTACATGAAAATATATCCTAACAGTCACACCAATGTGTCCAGAATCCTCATGTACATCACCCTCATTTCCTACCCATTGCCTTCTCACCCTGATCTTGACTTCTCTTGCTCTTTACTAAGACTTTCTTTTCCTGCATCTTTCAGATCTTGCCCCACACGAATCCCTTTTGTCTTTTATCTTCATATTCTTTTTATTTTTGACTGGTTTTTCTTTTCACTGATCTCATATTAAAATTCATCAATGATAATATAAATTTTAAAAAGGAAAGCAAAATAATAATAATAACAAATGAACTGCTGGATTTTTCACATTCAGATATACATCTCCTTATACTCATTTTCTACCCTCATTAAACCTCCAGAAACAGTAATTATACACTTGATATTCATCTTATACTTACATCCTATATATCCAGCACCACCAACCTTTAACCGTACTGGTTGACTGAAATTTCTTTCTTTGACTTAGCATTATGTTTCCAATGGCTTATCCACATCCAGGTTCTTACCTCAGCTAGTGTCTCTAATATTTTCTGCTGTTTCCACCCTTGGGGACTCCACACTCCTGATTTTCTTCCTTTCACATGTGTGAAATGCTTCCACCACTACTGTTCCATAAAGATGATTGGGTTTCTTTAGCTTGCTATTTCTTGTTCCAGACAATGTCAAATACTTTTACTGGTCTACCTATCATTTCCATGCAAATAACTTAAAGGTCTGTATATCTAGCTTTGACCTTTTTGAGAAGCTAAGGGAGGTAGATTCACATCTCAGTTGTTTATTGAGTTTTGTCCCTTGGCAGATCCAACCTGACAGCACGAACTGTGAATTGCCATATTCTTTTCTTTCTTTTTTCTTTTTTTTTTGTTTCTTTCCTCAAATTTTCCTTGTTTACATTTCCTTATCTTCCATATCTAGTAGAAATTCTATATTGTTTTTACACAGAATCAGTAGAAAACATTGATAGTTCTAAGTTTCAGTTTTTAATAAGTGAAATGTAAAGTCTTTATGTAAAAATCTCCATAGAACAGTGGTTAAGAATCAAAGTTTTCAAGTTAGGCTGTCCTCAGTTTGAATCCAAGCAAAACATAGAAACTTGGTGAAATTATTCAAAACATTTAACTCTGCGTTGGTTCTCCAATCTACATGATGAAAATAATACCAGGGGTCATGAGGAAATAAGCTCATGAGTAGAATGGTAAGTTACAAGTGACACAGTTAATCATATGCAATTTATCACTGATTTCAAAGTACTATGGTAATACTAGCAATTATTATTAACATTAAAAATAATTTCTTAGAGTGTATGATACAAACTGGCAACTTGCACTAGAGCCCTCATGACCATCTTTAGAAACAACAGGATGTGAGCAAAAAGAAACTCTTCCTGCATTTTAAACAGATTTTCTGAAAGTGATCTAATAGTTGCAAGGGAGTAAGTAAACAGTTTTCTCTACTTGGGTATAAAAGCACTGTGAATATTGTGAGAAAGGACAATCAGTAATGGAGTATAAGCATCCCAGTGTAACTTGGGATGCATACATTCCCTCAGCAGTCTGTGATGTCACTCAGCCCTCCAATCATAATGTGCCAAATCTACTTTTGTACTTGTCAGTTGCTCTCTCTATAAAATCCCCAAAACCCTGGGGGCTCTGATTCTTTGGGAGAGATTCCTGTCAGGCCCACTGATGTAATAAACTGCCTCAAAATCTCCTTCTTCTCATCTTCAATCTGTTTTCTGAAACATATAGGCTGCAAAGTTAAGAAACTATGAAGAATAGGAAAATGTACATGAATGTGAAAAAAATTAATTTAGAGGGAGACAAGATGGC
>PVJX010005762.1:0-82649 GCA_004027295.1 Dolichotis patagonum
TGCAAGCCTGTGTTCAATTTTTGATAGTCTCTCTTTGGTTTCTTTCAAGCAGTTTTGCCAGCTTTCTATGGAGTCTTTAGTTTCCTGATAATCCCTTTGAATCTGCTTCATAAATTCTAGGTTTTTTCTGAATTCTTCAATAAATTTTTCTCTCCATTTGTGTTCCTCTATTCTTCTGTCTGTGTCTTCTTGAGAGGTAACCAGTGCTTCTTTTATTAATCTACTTATCTCTTGTTTAATTTGAATTAATATTTCAGTTTTGGTCCCACTTACGAGGTCTTGAATATATCTCTTTATGTCCGCTAATGCTGTGTTTGATGTTGCATTTTTGCTGCCCTCAGTCTCTTTTGTATTTACCTCTCCTGGATCAATGTTCTCAGGCTTGGGGGCTGGGAGTATTTTCTTATTTCTCCCTTTCGTCATGTTTTTGGTTCCTTCCATACAAGTGTACAGTGTAATTCCCAGACCCTTTTCTTGTTGTTTAAGGCTCCTCTAGAGGGCGCAGGCTAGGAACTTTAGCCCTCTTCAATAGGTTATCAGAGATTAGAGTTCACCCAGGGGCAGTGTGCGCTAGCTCCTCCCTTCCGGGCCAGTCAACCTTTGCAGGCCTTCACTGCCTCAGTGTGCACTGATCTCAGGGAAGTAACTGGGTCCCCGCCAGGGGCGTGGCCTATTTCAAGCAGATTCCTCCAATCCGCTCGGCGAGGGGAATTACCAGCTGAAGCCACTTCCTTATGGAGTTAGGGCTGCCCTGCCCAAATCCAACATGTAGTCCAGTCGGTTTCCCCTTTCCCGTGGGAGGGTCTTATTCTCATCACTCACCGTGTCTCCGAGAAGTGCTGGATTGCCCGACCTCCGACTTCAGCGCGGCTGAGGTGGGAATTCACGGTGCCTCTGGGTGGGTTGTGTGCAGTGCTGGTCCCGGCGTACAGCTGTTCAGCTCCGGCGGCTCAAGCCAGTCACTTTGGCTCGGATCGCTTGTTCAGGTCGGGCGGAATTCAGGCGTCTCGAGGCAGGTGCCATGCTCGCTGATCTTATCTTCACTAATAGTAGCCCCAGGACCTCTTATTCGAGCGGGTTTTTGAGCTTTAGTTTCTTTCTGTGTTGTGAGAGTCTATCTCTCTCTGTTTGGGTCTCTCCAGGGTGTTTTATTCTGGCATTTGAGCTGTCTCTCTCAGAGAGGGTCTCTCTCCTGCTACCTACCAGTCCGCCATCTTGTCTCTTCTCAGATACTGTATTATGTTTTATCTTATAGAACCTGAAGCTCAGATAGGTACAGAGGCAGATGTTGAATCCAGACCCAAAGGTTCTGAAAAACTTGAAGATACAGGTGGCATTTCATATAATATAAAGAGCCCTTCAGGTTAGTTAAGGAAACCGAGGGACCTACCTTTTGTTATACGGAATCAAGGGCCTACAAGAATACACCTAAGAAAGATGGGAAGGCTTGGACAGGGGATGTTGCCGGGAGAAGCCACCAGGCAGCATAAGCACAAGCACAGTTGCATAGTGAAGAGAGCTGGGGCACCTCGAGGTAGAATCAAAGAGTTCACTTCACCCTTAACCTGGTGCTCATGAAGTTACACCAGGGAGTGGACGGGAAGCAGCTACCAAAAGAGGTGGCCAGATAATGAATGGAGGGAGCCTGCAAGGCCACGACAAGGCGTACACATAGACTTTGGCAGGCAAGAACGTGGACAAGGTGGCCAGCCAGGCATCTTCATGGGGTCTGTGTCCTAACACACACAAATCCTTGGAAAGAAACGCTGGGATGTGGTACTCCGCCATCAATAATCCCGAGGCTGGATCCTCCAAATAACAAGGGGTCCATCTTCTCAAGGGGTAGACAGAGGATGCTTAGGGTCCCAGAGACAAAAACAGGCTCCGGTGAACAGCTTCCAAATGTGGGGATGCTGGCATTCCTCCCCACCCCAGAATGAGGGGTGGGTACAGGCTGGTGTAGGGTGCCACCAGCAGGCTTAGGCCAACCCTGGGAGGGTAGGTGTCCACTGATTCCCCATTGTAGACAGAGGCCAGGGCCAGAAGAGACTTCCCACAGCCTCCACAGTGAGCCATGCATCCAGCCTTGTCTTCTGAATATTGACAGACTGTACTTGAGGGGAGGCATGGCACCCCACTGACGCAATCTTCCAGTCTGCTGGGCACAGTAAGGTCTTAGCTTCCGGAAGGGTCTGGGGCCACACTCTAATGTGATAAAGCCATGGGGGTGGGTGTGATTCATGCTATAACAGTCACAGCTATTCCCTTCACTCTAGGAGCTTCACCCTTACCAACCAGTTCCACTTCCATGTTCTCACGGAATCTCAGAGCAAGCCCTGGAGGAGCTGTGACACCATGGGTCCCCTACTGAGATGAAGTACACAGCTTACATGGGGGAGAAGGCCGGGGCAGGGGCAGCAGACTGGATCCCCAGTTACATGGTCACAAACACTCTAGGAACCACGAGAGCCTGAAACTGTGCTTAGTGCATCACATCTGGTGTCTCATTTAGTTACCATGACAACTTTAAGAGATGGCATTGTCATTTTATGGATGGCCACAAAGCAAGTAGCGGAGAGGCAGCCTGGCTCCAAAGCCCAGGCTCTCAATCAAGTCACCATTAATACCACCTTTCCAGCCCAAGCTTGTGCCCTCTTCATCCCCTAGGTACAAAAAAGAACATGTACACGATCAGGTCAGCAAGGGAACCAAGCCTTACGTAGTCCTGGTCCCACAGAGGTGAATGATACCAGGCAAGTCACTTTCTGCCTCTGGCCAACAGTTTGCTTATCAGAGTATTGGGTCACCTTAGGGGGTCCCTCCTGGATCTGGGGTTTATCTGACAAGGTTCACATGCAGGTCCCACAGGCATCATTGCAGCCAGTCTGTGAGGAAAGCAAAGGGCAGTATCCGGAGGCAGGGAGCTGTCCATCAGGGAGGTATTCAGCATGCTTTAAATGCTGCACAGTGGCAGCTGACACACTGCTGGGCCCAGTCTGGTTGGCATTTTGCCAGACATTATAGGGCAGCAGCAGATGCAGGGTGCCACCCTCCTAGGGCCCTCCCTCTTTCAGGCATTTCTTCCCTCCACACAGACCTGATGGACCTGCTCACCTGTCCTAAGGTCTCTCAGCCATACTGGTCAAAGTCTACCTATATACTTGGAGCTGGTCAAGGAACTGCTGCCTCACAGGGTAGTGCTGGCATCATGCCCCTACCCAGCGTAGCTGCCAAAGCGAAAGCAACCTGCTGAGATCTGGGGAGCTCTCTAACCAGTCTTCCTCTCTCTGGAACTTCTTCAAGGGAAGAACTAATCCCCCTAGACACTAAGAGACAACTCAGCCTTCTGGATAGTGGTGATGAGACTGCTGGCCCAGGACCAGCCTGGTTCTCTGCTTACCAGCTGTGTGACCTTGGCTAACTGTCCAACCCACTGGGGCCAAGATTCCTCCCAGATGAGGCAAGAAGGGTGAGCCAGATGATCTCGAGGTTCTTTCTGACTCCAGAGTCCCTTTGCATGACTCTATGGAGAGCAGACAGTCACACAGCACTTCTGTTCTAGTGCTGAGCTCCCACATTTGAAGAAGGAAGGGGAAATATATATACAGGAGCACATAACCTGCCAACGTATGGGTCACTGATCTTGGAGTCCTAACCACCTTCCAGCAAACTCTTCTGAGAGTCATCCATACAATAAACAAGGAGAACCCTGCCGAGTGAGAAGCTCCAAGGCAATCATAGCTATGCTCTTCCTGTCTGGGACACTTCGCTGTGTAAGTTAACTTGGCTGTCCTACAGGGTGCCCAGGCATTTGGTCAAACTTTATTCTGGATATTTTGTGGCCCTATTTTTGGATAGTATCAACAGTCAAATGGGTAAACAGAATAAAGCAGACTGATGACTCCTTATCTAAAAAGTGGGCCTCATCTGATCAACTAAAAGCCTGCATGGAACAAAAAGGTCAACCCTGATCTGAATAAGAGAAAGAATTCTGCCTGGATGCCTTTGAACTGTGATATCAGCTTTCTTTCTGCCTTTTGGCTCTCATGGTTTTATTTTTATTAAAATTTATTTATTTTTATTTTTTGAGATAGTGACTTGCTATGTAGTTTAGGTTGACCTTAAACTTGTTATGTAGTTTACGCTGGACTCAAATTTGTATCACTCCTCCTGCCTCAGCCTCCTGAATGCTGGGATTACAGGTGTGTGCCACCACACTCACCACTGTTCTCATGATTTTAGACTTGGACTTCAACTACCACTGGTCTCTGGGTTTCCAGCTTGCCAACACACTAGCAGATGTTGGAACTTGCCAGCCCCCATAATCATTCCTTGCAATAAACACACTCACGCATACACACAAGCACGAGCGTGCCCTACTGGTTATGTTTCTCTATAGAACTCTCAATGACCTGACACATGTCTCTATGACGCCCTTTCTCACACTCTTGAGCATGTGGCTCTTGTGTGTGTTCCCTTCTTAAGAAACCCAGTTCCTAGCCGGGTATGGTGGTGCACATCTATAATAACAGAACTCTGGGAGGCTACGGCAGAAAGACCGGATTTAGTGAAAAAAGGAGTGGGGGCTGGGGATGTAGTTCAGTAAGAAGGTCTTGTTTCAATACCCAGTAGCACAAAAAAGGAAATGATGAAAACAAAACCAGTTCCTGCCACTAGCAGATCAACCTCTTTATCATGGGGGCGGTGTGGTCTACACCATTTTTCCTAGGCATACAGTCCTTAAGAAGGATATACAAGAACAGCTGCAAAGTTACGGTGAGCCCAAGGACCTCAGTGTGGACCTAGCTGGTCCAGGGGTGTCTGGCCACCTGCCAAATTCAACCCAAATTTAACAAAAAAGACATTCCATGTATCGGTGTATAGACACAAAACCCTTTGAATTATTTGATTCTTACAACCCATCTGATTACTGAAGGATCCTGGTAGGCAAAGCCTGCATTCCCATTTAATAGGGGAAATGGGAAAAATCCGCATTGAAGAGATTTGTCAAAGTCAGAGGGTGAGGAAATCAGTACAGTTACTGAGTAAGGAGTGTCACAGTTCCTACTGTGCTGGCTCTTCCAGCTCTACTGTCACATCTTGTGTTTCTTGGTGTCATAGTGCGTATGCGCGCACCCACACACCCTTAAGTGTTTTTTGTTTGTTTTACAGAAGAATGGGGAAGCAGAAGGTGTGTATGGGATGCTACACACAACAACTGGGGTCCTGAAAGCTGCTGCTGTTCCCAATATTCTAATGGAGCTCTTTCCTACCAACAGCTGTTCCACATTACACCATCCAAGTAGCCATCCCAAGAATTATCGGAAGGGAAAATCTGGATAGGATGATGCGCTTGTCTTGAAAAACACACGAATAGACCCTGAAGAGGTGTCCTGCCGAGACCTGACACTGTGTGAGAGGACTCACCCATTTCTGGTACAGGAGAGGAGAGGAGAGGTGCTGTCTCAAGCAGAGACGGCCTGCTCTCCAGTGGCGGCCTCTTCCTACCGGCTGGCCCTCACGCAGTGCCCCAGTTTAAAACACTGCTTACTCAGAAAGCCAGGTTCCGTGCAGTTTGGGACACAGCATACTAAACGCTCAGTGTGTGGGAGGCAATGTAGTAGCTCAAAGATGATACCAACAGTGTCCTGGGCCACTCCTCCCCTCCACAGGGCCCTTAAAACTTCTGTCACTTTCTAGCAATTTCCACCCTCAGCCGCTATCCACCCCCTTTCTTCTGAGTAGAGTTCAAATCTAATCCATTTTGATACACCCTCTGTGACTGCTAGCACAGAACCTGGTTCCACAGATGCTCCAAAAATATTGGTTGAAGAATGATATAAACATTGGTTAAAGAGAGATATAAACAAACAGTCTTCTGCTAATTCAGATTTTAGCACAGAAAAAATATTTTAAAAACATTTGTCTGCTGCAGGAAAGGAACTGTACTCACAGACTACTGGAGGGAGTATGAACTGGTAATGGCCTTGTCAGAGGTAAAGTGTTAGATCTAACAAAAATTATACACTGTATGGCTTGAAGTTCCAATTCTAAAAATACCCACTCACATGCGGAAATAGATGCACGTGGATGTTCACTATGAATAGAATGTTTGAACACACAGTACTACGGTCACATTATAGAACTAGTCACAAGAACTAGTGACTTTGGGCAAGATCTGCAAGAAAGGCAGCATTATGTAGGAAAAAATGTGTTTACAGATACATATAGATCTCTTCTTTTGCAAACAAGTGGCAAGGGGCTAAACAAATACACAGATTATTAATGATCCTTGTCTCTGTAGAAAGATTTTTTCCCTTTCTTTTGTGCTGGGCTGGGAATTGAACCCAGGTCCTTTGCATTGAGTTATACTCCACAGCTTTTGTTTTTTTAAGTTTTGAGACAAGGTCTAAGTCACTAAACTGCCTAGACTGCTGAGATTGTAAGTATGCATATCACAGCTAGCCAGACTTCACTTTTTATTTGATGTATCTGTAGGCTGAATTTTCCTATCCAGAGCATCAATTGTTTAAAATGCAATGATGACATGAGTTTTTAAAAGGAAGTTGTGCCAGGTGTGGTGGTGCTGTAATCCTAACACTCGGGAGGCTGAGGCAGGAGGATTTTCCTGAGTTCAAGGCCAGCCTGCAGTACATAGAGACACCCTGTCTCAACAAACAAAACAAGGCACAAAGAAGCAGTTTGCCAGCCCTCTTGGTAAGCTCCTCCCTCCAGCGTGAGTCAAGAGGAGAACCAGAGAATGGCCCCAAGATCCGGCCATGGCGGAATCTAGGAGCCTGCACAAAGAGGCAATTCGCCTGCCCTCTTGGTAAGTGCCTTCCTCTGGCATGAGCCAGGAGACCCAGTAGTGTCTCTTGAGCCTACCGGTGTGTGGGCTTGGAATCAAACATCCCCAAACCTCTCCTCCCCCATTAGCAACTGGGGACAGAGATCTGAGCATCTCTTGGCAGGATGACTGTATGCAACACAGCAAATATAGGGGGTCTCCTCGATCTTCTCTTTGAAAGCAAGTGTTGTTTTCAGTTTTGTTTCATTATGATTAATTGCTTTACACTATTCAATATTCTCTTTCAATTGATTTTATAATGTTCTGCCTTTGGTTTGATTTTGCTATACTTAATTGACTACATAACTATTGTGATGATAATGAGATGTACTATGGAACCTATTACTGTTATCCCGGTAACCTGCTGTGAAGCTCTGTACCAAAGTCACTGCACTGTCTCAATTGGCTTTGTTCTGTCTTGTTCTGTTGTACTTCTACTACCTTCAGAAGAAGAAGAAGAAGGATGAGGAGGAGGAGGAGGAGGAGGAAGAAGAGGAAGAGGAAGAGGAAGAGGAAGAAGAAGAAGAAGAAGAAAGAAGAAAGAAGAATAGAAGAAAGAAAAAGAAAGAAGACAAAGAAGAAAGAAGAAAAAGAAAGAAGAAAGAAGGAGGAAGAGGAGGAGGAGGAGGAGGGGTGGGGTGCAGATGTGCCACACAAAGACTACCTTCTTTACTCCTGGTCACAAGCAGCACCTACTGAGTATCTATATTGAGCCAGGAATTTTACATTAAGCCCAAGTAGATGAGGAAACTGAAGCTGAGACAGGAAATACAGATAACTGGGACTGTGCACCAAGCTAGGATCTACCTTGTCTGCTTTGCATTTCAGTTATGGAATCCCTCCCTTATTACACTGAACATTCTTGCAGGGTGAGATTTTGATCAACAGCTCCTGCTTTGGTGATTATTTCCAAATAATTTCTATTTCATGTCATGTTTACACACTCAAAGTCTTTAGGAAATGAAGTATCTTAGTCACTTTTCCTTGTTCTGGAGACACAATACCCAACACCCATAACTTAGAGGAGGAGAGGTTTGTTTTGGCTCTAATGCCAGTCTGTGGATGGCTGGCTCCAAAGGAGAAACAGTATGGCAGAGAAAAAGCTATTTACCGCATGGCAATGAGGAATCCGGTGGTGGCAGGAGCAGCAGGGGAAGGAGACACACCCTTCCAGGCAGGATCCGCCATGACCCGCCTCCCCCACCTAGGGTCCACCCCCTGGTAGCACAGTTAGCTATATAAATTCATCAGTAAACTCCATTGAAAAGCAGAATATAGTTTCCCTATGACCCAATCACCCACCCAAAGCCTGGCCTATGAGGGTAGGGGGCTTGGGGGACATCTAGATACATATCATAGCATAAAGAGTGGAGCAAATTAAGTTCTGGCTTTTAATTCCAAGATGCCCATTTGAATCGCCTCATGCCCCCTCAACATATGCCTTAGGCTCAGAGGCATCAGATTTTTAAAGACACAGTTCAAAGAACAGTTGTTGGCTCTCAGTACAGCAAATGGTGGATGAAAGCTTTCCTCAAAGCATGGCTAACGATGGACAAACTCTCTTTTTAGGACCCATGTTTTCACTGCAAAGGGCCTGCATCCTCTAGGGGGCTTGATATTCTTCCTTTTAAGCAAAGTCAAGGTGATACTTACAGCCCAACTTTGATCCCTATACTGGAACCAAAAACCATCAACAGTGAACAAGGACAAACAGGTTTCCCCTCAGGGAGGCAGGTAAAGAGTGGCTCCTTGCTGAGCGATCAGAGGGATTACAGCCGCACAAGTTCTAATCCACTGACTGACAGGATCCCAGGCTCCACAAAGGAAATGTGCTTTGGGAGTGAGACCCAGAGTCCCCACGCTGGGGACCCACTTGGCTAGAAGAGTAGGGAAGAGAAGGTCCAGACACATGGATCAAATTGCACTAACTCGCCTGTCACTCACGCATCCTAGTGTGCACCCGTGTGGCTAGTTAAAGGGAAACGCTGATCAGTAAAACTGGGTCCCTGCCTTAGACTAGCCCAGAGCCTACACCTATTCCTCTTGGGGCGACTTAGTTATATTTGTCATCTGTTCCAATACCACCAGGCCAAAGGCTCACATTGTACCAGAGGTATAAGTGAAGCTACTCAAATATTCTGAGGAGGCAAAATGGTAAGTAGGAGCCTAGGGTCTGCAGCCCATGACTTTACCATGCTGAGGGGGATGGGCAGGTCATGTCCCTCTGTCTTACTTTTCTCTTATTTCTGAGACAAAATACCTGACATCCAAAGTTAAAAGAGGAAATATATATTTAGCTCACAGTTCATAAAAGTTTCAATTCATAATCAGCTGGTTCCAAGGCAGGAAGCCGCATGGCAGAAAAGCGACCGCTCATGGCAGGGGAAGACAGTAAAAACAGAGAGACAGACAGACAGACAGAGACAGACAAGCCTCTTTCCCTCCCTTATATTGTATCCAATACTGTACTCAATCTACTTGGATCAAGGTGGTGGCAATCCAATCAATCAGTGGACTGATCTAGCAATCACCCACCCTTAATCCCAGCACTGCACTATAAATCAATCACACATTCTAGATTCAGCTACCTCCGATAAAACCCTGTAACTGCATGAGGCTTTGGGGGGGACATCTAGGCACAAACCATAACACTCTCAGGTCTTTCATCAAATTTTAGGATGGATTATCACTGTTGCCCTATCTCCACACTCAGAGAGGTGTAAGTGAACAAGATGGCACCAATATAGTTAGTTCATCAACCAAGGGTCTGACAGCAGGTGTCATCTGTTGAGTATCTGTAGCCACAATGATATGCCACAGAAGTCAGAGATGGGATCAGGGCCTGGGAGCACAGTGTGTGTGTGTACATGTATGCATTCGCACACAGCCCTGAGCAGGCTTAAGTCTGAGCCCTCCTTCCAAGCAGGTTTTCTCTGTAGAGTATAAAAACCTTTTCTTATCAGGTATGTACAGGCAAGTGTCTCAGCCACAAGGCAGTGGAAGATGAGATGAGTGACAGGGGAAGAGATTTTAATAAAATGACAAGCAGCAGCCCATGTTACAAGGAAATCCCAGAGATTTGTTGGAGACCTTCCTCTTCCTTTTTTCTGGAGTGAGACGAAGCTTAGCACTTGCGTTTTGGATTAAGTCTTGTGATCCAGTGAATGAGACCAGGAGGTGAGGAAAATATGACTAGAAGAAAACGAAGTCACAGGAAGAAAAACAAGCCTGTATCTATAAATAAGGCAAATAAGGCCATTCTAATGGTATCACCAGACAGAAAGAGTAAGGCCAGCTAGGCAGGGAGACCGAAGCAAGATGAAATAGAAAATACAAAGGTCCCACCTAAAAATAACTGGGAATATGAAAGTGGATTCACGGCTGAGAAACAAAGAATTTCTGATATGAGCCTGAGGTTGCAGTCTGCTGGGAGAGGTTGGCCATATTGGAATTTAAGGTTCTTTTCCAGCCAGGAAGCTAGGGACACAGAACTGCAATTAACCCCAGGAGTATTCCAAAGAGCTACAGAAGCCTCAGAGCATGGAGGTTTGTCTGAGGCCAACTAGGGGAGGCAATGGGTGGAAATCAGACTGAGAGTCAAGACCCTGGGCCCAGCCAGGGAGACCCTGGACAGCAACCTACCTGTCTGTCTACAAAGTGACTAAACGTTTAGGCAGTCAAATGACCTCAGCTACTCATTTATTTACCGAGTGACCCTTTTATACACACTGTTCTCTTCATGTTTATATTTGTGGATGCCTGCAACAACACTGTGAGGGAGAATGGAAAGTGTCCATGAGAACTGGACTGGATTCTCAGTTGGCTGCTTCGCAGCTGTGTGACCCTGCCAAGTCCTCCAACCTCTCTGGTCTTCCAGCAGCTCCACAGCCAAAAGAAGTCAGTAGAACCTCAGTGAGCAACAATGAGGAGCAACAGGCAGGTAGGTTTTCTCTTTCGTTTTACCTCTCATTTAACCGTGTTCATGTCAGGATACATGCAAATACAATTCAGATGATTAATTACTTCCTGTTGATCCCAAGTATGGAATACACTGGCAACTCTAAATTATTTAGAACTGGACCTCAGCGACTTAGGTTTGAACCTGGCTTGGTCATTTACCAGCTCAGGCTTCCTCTGAGAGACCTGTAGTCCAGCCTGCAAACCTCAGCTGTGGAGTGGGGAGAATATTAATACCGACTTCATGAAGCTGTTATGAAATAAAACCAGACAAAGGATATAAAAGAGGCTTGTAAACCATAAAACTCTGTGCAGATGTTACACATTAGGGAGGAATATACATGTATGTGCACAGCCACACAACCACGCAACCTTATTCCTGGCTGACATGCGGCATAAATGACTCGTGGTCAATCGGCTTAAATCCACAAGGAGAACACATCCATTTCCTCTTTCTTTCACATTAGTCACATACTGTGCTTTTCAGTGGAATCTACTTCTACCTCATGATTCAGTATTTTTCGTATTTATACCCCGAAGGAAAGATCCTGCACTCTGCACAACACGGGATCTAGGGTTTAGACATATGACCCATTTACACATGACATCGGCCACAGAGCTGACAGGAAAGGAGCGCCTTCCCGCTACGTCTCCAGCCTCTAATACCTGGAACCAAAGCTCTCTTCCCGGGTGTTCATTAAGTATATCATCTGCTTGCATTTGGCCTGTTTCCACGAGCTGGGAACCTACCACAACTGATGTGGTGTGACAGCTGAGCCAGTGCTGCCAGACATGCTTCCTTACTCAGGACGGGAGCTGAGGGGCGGGGAGGGGCTGGAGGGAGGGCGGCAGCTGTCACGTTACAGCTGCCGCCATGTAGACGAGCACTTCAGATTTCACTCACGTCCCCCTGACAGAGGAGGCACTAGCCACAAGCCACATGAGCAGGAGGCTCTTTGCTCATCTTCTTCCTGCAGAGACAAAGAGATGAGGTGCCTCTCACCCTACCCTTTCCGAAAAATCTTTAAACTCTCCCAGAGTGCTTTCATCTCTGGTAAAGACACTGCTGGCTTCTGTGCCTAACATTTCAACCATCTGCCCCCTGCCCTGGCTGGGAGCAGGCCTTGCTTTTCCATGTCTCACTGCCAACTCTGGCAGAGAGCTGGTCACTGCCTGCCGGTCTGTGGAAAAGCAGTGGTCACAGTGTGCTCCAAGCCTGAGGAAGGACAGGGGCTCAGAGGGTCTGCCGAAGAGCCTCCTGTCACCTGAAAAGTCCATTAAAATCTCATTCACCCTCCATAGAAGGAGAACTATTGCCTGGTTTATTTTCTCAATGATAGGGTCAAGCATATTAACAGTGGGAAGACTATGGTATGGGAAGCCAGGAAACACAGAAAAGAGGGGTCCTCCAGACTAAGAAAACAGACTTATCTGTAAAACCCAGAGGCTCCTACAAGGGCCTTTTCTCATGCCCACAGAGAGCTAGCTAATGTCTTGTCATTCCCACTCACTCCACAGAGGAGGTCACCATTGCTAGGACCCTCGAGTGCACTGTCTTACATCTTCCAGGAGGAATGGCTTAAGATCAATTCCTCCGAGCTCCACATCAGCATCAAGGCCGATGTCTCTCAGCATCCAATTGGCTTCCATCCAGCAATTCCATATAATAGGTCAAATCACTGTTTCTTGGGGTTTAATTTGCAACTAATTCCTCTGATAGGTTCACTAGGAAGCTCCTGCTGTTTAAAATGGAACATACTGGGGTGCTTTGTGGAGATTTCCTTATGTGGTAGACAACCTGAAATGGCTGTTTTGAAAAGTGTCCAAGTTGAAATGACTGCCACTGCAGCTGTGGTCGGAAGGTGAGTGGTGCAGGGCAGGCTCCTGAGGAAGTTGCCAGGCCACCTGCCCAGAGGCTTGGCTGAGTGTCTCAGCTTTCAGGAGGATTTGAACTCCGCCTTTTCTCACACCCCCAAGTGGAGCTTTCTAGGTTCTTGCCTGGATCACAACACTGGAGCTTAGGCCAAAGCCTACTTAGAAGAGAGAAGTGACATATAGAGAGGCTGGTCTTGTAGCCTGTCCAGCCCTCAGGTGGAGGAGGGTCTTCAACTCAGGTCCCAGGCCTGTGCATGTGCAGCATATTATGCTCAAGTACACCCGTGCTCAGTCTGCACGGGCCTGCCTAACTAATTCTAAGGGCAATGCTTAAATAAAGCACAAGGGATTTTTTTGGGTCTTGCTTTGTCTTTTTGTTCTTGCAGTACTGAGTATTGAATTCAGGACACTCTACCTCTAAACTGTATCCCAAGCCCGTTTTATATTGTTGTTTGTTTGTTTGTTTGTTTGTTTTTTGTACCAGGGATCGAACTGACAACCTCACATTTGCCAGGCAGGCACTTGTGCCACTGAGCTAAATCCTCAACCCACTTTTTATATTGTTATTTTGAGATACAGTCTTGCTCAGTTGCCCAGGCTGATCTCAAATTTGCAGTTCGCCTGCCTGAGCTTACCCAGTAGCTAGGATTACAGGGAGTTCTTTAAAAATAACCAGTAAGGCAGCTAATGTTTAGATGGGAGTCTACAGCTCTTATCTCTAGAACACTGGCTGGCTCCTTACCCTTAAGTGCTGGACAGATTCAGAATGACAAACCTCAGAGTTTCCACTGATGTGCCTACCCTGGGCCAAGGTCAGCACCTGCTCCCCAGCCACCAGCAAATGGCATTTTTTTCAGTTCCTCTTTTCAACACCCAAAGGCCTTCCAGGTCAGGCTTCAATCTCACCTCCAAGTGCTGTCCTTAACCATCCTGGTGATGAATTCTGCCCCTCTGGTGCCCCTTGATAGCACAGATATCTGTCCCATTCACATATCAATGAATCACCTAGACTTTAGGGTATTTCTAGAGCTGGCTTTAACTGCCATGTGACTCTGTGTATGCAATGTCTTATCCTAATTTTCTGACTCGACCTAGACTTTTGAGAGCAGAAGTTCTATGTGATGAATCTGTCACATGGCCTAGTGGCCATGGCCTGCCCCTGATATCACCAGGATTCTAAAGAGCTCAATAATTTGATTGGGGGCATGGGATAGGCAGCGGGCTGATGGGTAGCAGGTGGGTAGAAGGCAGGTTAAGGTTCAATAATTCCATATAATCCTCTAGATAGAACTCAAACCCCCTTTAAGGGTGGGCAGGAAACACACCATGAACTAGTCATCAGACATCTTAGTAGTCACACATCCCCACATGCGTCCTGCAAACCTGTGATACCATAGTCACACTGGACACTCAGAGCTGCTCTTTCTTTTTTTTACTTATTTTTATGGTTCTTGTTTTGAGACAGGGTTTCGCTGTGTAGCACAGGCTGTATTCCAACCTGGGGCAATCTTTCTGCCTCAATCTTCTGAATGCTAGAATTATAGGCATATGGCACTTTAAAGAAAGCCATCCGTTTCCTCCTTTTCACAGGTGAAAGGATCTAGCTTGGACCTCAGCTCAGCACCTACAAGAACCTACAAGAAATATACAAGAACCCAGGATCACCACATTGTCCCCCGCCCCCAAAAGGCCTCTTCCTTTTAGGCCTGCTCATCTCTCAAGATTTCAGCCAGGCTTCAACTCTTCTGAAGCCTTTCTTGCTCCCTCTTCCCTCAGAACCTCAGTAAGGGCAACAGTGCTGTAGGAGTTCCCATCCCACAAAGTCAGCTCTAGCACACTTCAGTGCCCTACCCGGGTCTACTTCTGCCTCCTACCATGGCTGAGGTCTCACTTATGCCATGCTTCTAAGGTGCCCAGCATAGAAACTGGCACAGGGGATACAAAATGACCAGAGTAAACAGAACTGTTCCAAAGTGCTGCCACCCCAGCCCCAAATCATTTCATCTTTATGGCTGATCCTTTATGGATCCAGCTCTGTCAGTCTGCAAACAGTGGGTACCCAGGTAGACAGCAGCTTCTCACTAGGGGAAAGAGCAAGTGGGAGAAAGGACAATAGCCGTGGAGCCGGAGGTCCTAGAGGAGTCACTACCGAGGGAACAGCAAGGAGATAAACCTCTGTGCTTCTTCCTCAGAGCAAGCAGAGGACCGTGTGACAGGCTCCCCAGCATTCTGCTTTGGCAGGGCTGCTTTCCCTGGTAAGAGAACACCCCACTCACCCAACAGCTGGTAAGAAGAGGGGAGTTTTGTGCTTTGGGAAACCATGTCCTGGAGCCTGATAGAAATCTGTATGTGTTTTGTAGGGGTATAATAGGGTTTTATAGTATTCTTGTCACTCTGGGCCCTCAGAATTATGACTCCTAAACACCAGTGACCGGCAGCAGGCAGCAAAAGAGACCCTACACTGCAAAGGTCCCCGAGCCTGACAAATAGACTTGCCAATGTTCATTTTCGAATCCAGGAGTGTATGTACTCTGACAGCCTCAAAGCCTATTTTAGTATGCTCATTTTTCAGGAACAAACAGGAGATCATGCAGTCCAACTGGTTATTACATTTGCAGCCATTAAAATGACTTCAAAGGCAAGGCTTAATCGGGAACAAGGAAAAGCCTAGTTTTATCCTGTTTCAACCACTGCCAGACCCTGAGCTGCGCTCTGAAGAACTGACTGTGAGTCACTTGGGCCCCACTTGGGCTTCTGGAGAAGCTCAGAGCCAAGCAAGGCATACAGAGTGGGCAGGGAGGTGTGGTCTGAGGAAGGCTGGGAAGTCTGGGCATGGATCCGTAGGATAAACTGAAGGTCTCTGAGCAGGAGTAACATGATCCACATGATTAGGCCTGGGAAATGCATCAGGGGACATCGAGGAGGAGGATCTGGGCAGGGAAGGAGTCCCTGTCTGCTCCCAATCCCCTTTTTCCATTTTACTGCTCCCCTCTTGGCTGAGAGTTCTTCTCTATGAGAGCAGGAAACGGTGTGGCTACCCAGGCTTGTGGGATGGCGGATCCTCTCTACTCTGATTCTGCACATGCAAAACGACAGCCTTTTAAAGCATCTTTGAGAATCATTTTTTAAAGTAGATATGGTGAAATTAGGTACCATTTGGTAGTACTATTCTGCAGAAAGGCATCCCCGAGGGTGGCTGCTACAACTTCTGCTGGCAAAAAGGTTTCTAAAGCACTGAGTAGATGCTACTGACACTAAGTGCTGTACGCTGTATGGAAGTCTGATCATGGCTGGGAACAAATGAACAAAGGCACCTCAAAGACAGCAACCAAACCTAACCGATAAGAAGGGACTTTTTTGACTTCTGGGAACCCATGTCCTAGAGCACGGTAGAAATCTGTATGTGTGTTACAGGTCTTACTGCTACCATGGCCACCCTGGACGCAGCTAGCGCTAAAGTTACTCTGGGCTGGACCGAAGCCTTGACCTGAGAGCCAGGGAACCAGGGCAACGCCTTGTCCAAGCCAAACCAGCAATTGGAAGAGTTGGGGTTAGCTTCTAGTCCTCTGCTCCCGAATCCTCCCCTCTAAGGACTCACTCCACCAGCAGCCCGGACCTGCTCCTACATTGACAAGGTTAGAACCACAGTTTTATGTAAGAGAAGATCTGCATGCTGGTCAGGGTCACCACCCCTGAAGGTGATTTCCATTGCGCCCCCAGGCCCTGGTCAGGTCCTCAGGACTTGCATGGAATGTCAAGGAGACATCAAAAGTGGTGGCCACCCCATGTAGCACAGGTAGAAAAGAGGAAGGAGAAAGTCAGGAACACAGTTGCCAGCAGATTAGGTGAGAGCTGAGTACTCCAGCTGGAGCCTTTTGCTGCACAGCATGGCCATCCAGCCTTGGGACAGGTCCTGTACAGTAAGTACTGTGTAAGACTCACACTGTCAGCTTATAAACAACCCTGATTTACGAGTAATTGTCCTGGAACAGCATTAGGGTACTAACTGTATCCTAGAACCACAGAGCCATGCACTACAATGCAGATTCCTGGGACTCAGAGAAGGCCTCTAAAGAATAAGGCCCTAGAATCTGCATTCTCAACAACACCCTTCCATTGTGCCTGGTGCCCCACATGATTAGTTATAAAGCTGACTCAGAGGTCTTCAGGACAGCTTGTGCTTCACTCTGACCTATGGCGGAGGGCAGAGTACCTGGTTGGCCTTCCTTGGAGCCTCTGTACCACTGAGTTGGGTGCAGTTGCCCACGGTGGGCCTGTTCCCTGGTGATTCTGCCTGCTAACTTGTGCAGTCCTGGGGACTCCAGCACGATTTGGCTGCCTTTCACCATGGTCCCAGAGTGGCAGTGTGGCATCTGGCCCTTAAGCTTGGTGCTGACAGGCTTTACTTGGCACATAGAGCCCCGGAGTGTTAGGGGTTGAGAGAGCTCACAAAACAAACCACAAAAACTACCCCACAAGTGCAGAAGTCTACCCTAGTCCTGGTTCACTGTGATGTCGGCAAGGTCCCTTAATTCTGAGCTTTCATCTCCTCCTCCTCATGTAGTGGGAATGGCACCCCACAGCCCTGCCTACCTCCCTGGAGTAGTATGAAAATCACAGGAGCACACGAACACAAGAGTGGCTGTTCCATGGCTGTTTTTGCTCTTCCTTTTTTGTTTTAGCATCAGTAAACATCTTAGTTTCTTCCCATTTCTTAGCTCAAGTCAGCTCTGAGGTAAACAGGCATTCTTTTTAGCAGCAGGCAAGCAAGCACTTGTGTGTTTCTACACAACTCATCCTTTTTTCCTCAAAAAGCAAACAGGATTCCTCGGTAGGCAACTCTAAATGTTCCTTTCATAATTTTCAAACTTCAGGCAAGCGTATGTGTTTATGTCAGCGCTTATACAAGGAGATGGAGCCAACCCTGTCAGGAAAGGAGGGGTCACCAAGCCCATCTCGCTAGCAAAGCACCACTGCATAATTAAAAATGATAATTACAGCTCCCCGTTTAGTGTCAAAGCCGGGGCTCTTTTGAGACATACTGTGCCTTTCCTCACTCCAAATATAAAAACACGTAAGCTCTTTGTGTTGGGGAGAGCCTGGGAATCCTGTCCTTCAGCCAAGGGTGGCTTTTTCACCAGCCCTTTGGATGCTGTGGCCTAGTGGCCTCACCCATCTGGGCTTGGCTGGACATTGCCTGCCTGGGGCCTCTACATCCTGCCTGGCAGCAGGGTGAGCCCAGCTGCCAGGACCATAGGGACACAGGTAGTCCTGGGAGTGACAAAGAGGCTGTGGCTCCACAGAGCTTGAGTTGATTCCCTTGTGGCCATGTGGGCTCTTTCCAAGTTCTACCAAAGACTCAGCACACTGATGCCCATGCTCAATGGTTTACCAATCAGGCAGCGAGATTACACATTTAAAGAGGTCAGAGGAGATGAAGAGAAAAGACGTCTCCCTGAACATGGGAGATCTGGGGGCAGGAGTACTGACTCGTGACCCTTTCCTATGGAACCTGCCTCAGAGTACAAGCTCTTCTCGACAAAAGAGAGGGTTTGCATTAGGGAGGGAGGGACTAAAGTGACCCGGCAAAAGGAGACCCTTTTGGAGCAGTCTCAAACCCCTGTTTCTCTGGTTTTCAGCTGCTCTGTTTTAAAAATGAGAATAGTGAGAGCTGTCTCTAGGGTTATACTGAGGATAAAATGAGATAATGTCTAAGAAAGTACTTTGTATTTGTAGTCAGTGAAGGGAGAAGTAAATACACAGAATACATAGAAGGATGGCAATGACTTCCCACACACAGCTGGAGACCAAGGTCCTGGAAAAAATGAAGAGACGCCAACCAGCCTGATGTTATTAATGAGGAATCGCCACAAATCCATAGATTTCCTGAACAAGGAAGTTTTCCTCACAGAACCTTAAACCTGAGAGACAGAAAACCATCAACAGTCACTGCAGACAGGGGTCTGTCCTTAAAGAGGACATCAAAAAGAGCCCTACCTTACTCAACCCCAGGTCTAGGTAGCCATGACAACTCTGAGGGTGTCAGCCAAAGACCAAGGCATACACCCAGAGAAGTCACCTGACATTTATAGGCAGTGAGCTCCCCCAGGACAAGGAGGCATCAGCTGCAGGAGACCTTCCTTGGCAACAATGTCATCAAACTACGAAAGGAGCACCATGGGGTGTAGGTTAGTACTGCACCCCAGGGACCGTGTACAGATAATCTTCAAGCAACCTTTCCATCTCCTGGCCTGCAGTTTATGTGCCTTTAAAACGAAGAGGTGACCAGAGGCTCCAAGTCAAAAGCAGCTCCAAATGCTCCCTCCATGAAAGACTTTTAGAGAGAAGAGGGAGATTTAAGTCTTTCCAGAAGCATTTGACAGTTCAGATCAAAGGCAGCTAAAAATGGACTCTGGATTTTAACTGTGGTACTAGCTCTCCGTGACTACTGGAGCTATACCAGGTTCCCTGGGGCAGAGACAGAAGGGCCCCAGGTTCTAAAAGTGAACCTATCCCAGCCTTATCTGAGCCTTATGGGAACTGAGTTCAGGGCATGGTGCTGGACCCACAAAGCAGGGCAGGTGCTGAGGAGACAAACTACCCAGAACCCTGCTGTACCAGGGCACAAATGAGCACAGCCGAGACAGGCTGGGCAGGGTTTTCGGCAGCAAGCCATGAGTGCTGAGAAAAGGCATGATGAAGATTGTTCACTGAGGAAGATGAGAACTTAGGTTACAAGCTGGAGGGGTGAGATCCACCAGTACTGATGTGATCCGCCAGTGTTAGCTAAGGTGGCTTTGTGGAGGGCCATGTACCTGGGGATAGAGGGACATGAGCATATACGTGCCAGTCTTCACAAGGAGACACAAGGGCCTAGCAGATTGTTAGGACCTCCTTCTCAGAGTCATAGGCCAGCAGGCTTAAGCCTGACATACTGACCACATCAGAGCATGCGCTCGCTAGGGGACCACGAGACTACTTCCAGGACCAGTGAGAGGCCTTTCACCTCTGGGAAAGAGTCTACTGATCACTGGTATAAAGTTCCACTAAAGCCTCAAGTTCTGACCTGGAGTCATTTATCACCTGAGAGTTCCAGGAGATGCTTTAAACCCCCGGTACCGATGGTTTCAGAGTCAGGGCACCAAGCTCTGCCTGCCCTGTGATCCTGTCCTCCAGGATACCAATGATAGCAAGTATGGTGGTACACACTGGTCATGCTGGCACTCTGGAAAACTGAGGCAAGAGGTCTGCCTAGCCTGGCAACTTAGTGAGAAGGTCTCACTAAGAAAAGGATCTCAAAATAAAATAAAAAATCTGGGGATATAGCTCAGTGCTAAGGCCCAAGGTTCAGACCCTTGTAACACAGACACAGACACAGACACAGACACACACAACAAACACAGAAACACACGTAACATATTAAGTACACAGACAGTATAAAGCACTGGCAGGGAGGACCCACAATAAAGCTCAAGCCCTGGGTGGATCCCTCTGAGCACAGTACTTGTTCGGTGCCAGGGTCTGATTATCAGCTATGCACTAGGAGGCAGAGAGAAGAGGTAGCGTATTATGTGTTTAGGTTTAGGCTGCCCATTTCAGAGAAGGACCAGTGGCAGAGTGCCACAATGACACACAGGGGCTGGGCCAGCTGCAGGAGCTGAAAGGCAAGATTCCCAGGGAGAAGAAGACCAAACCTGAGGCACCTGCCACTCCGCTGCCTATGAGGAAAGACCTGACATCAACACCAGACTTGCTGCTACATAGCATCTCTCCCTCACGCAATCAGGCAGACCCCAAGGGGAAACCGGGGCCCTAGAAAGAGTTCCAGTAGGTCACTACAACTCAGGCTTTTCAACTGCAAACTGAAAATAATCACACTTACTTCTTCACAGAGCCTTAGGGGGATTCATAGCCTGATCTATAAAAGGTACCCTTTAAATACAGATCTCTGCCACATCTGGAAGTTTCCAGAAAGCCACCTTGAGCCATCCTTAAGTAATTAATTAGCCAAATAACAGGGTGTGGGCAATCAGTGAACCTCCTCCTTCAGGCTTCTGTAGAGCCGGAATTGTAGCCTGCAGACCAGCCCCTTTCCTCATACAGGGATGTGATTCTCTCAGGGTGACCTAAACCCTCTCTCTGATCGCTGGGGTGACATTCCACTAAAGCCTCAAGTTCTGACCTGGAATCATTCATCACCTGAGAGTTAGTTTATCTTTGCCTCCCCAACTCTGGCACTTGCTGCAAACACTAATGATTCTAATCTCTCCAGTCCCAAAGGTGTCTACACCTGAAGTTGCTGGCTCCTCCCAGGAAGCTCCCCTCCTCTGCACACGACAGGACAGTCCCCAGGGAGTAATTAACCTGCCAGCCTCCCACACTCTAAGGATCTCACCAGACTAGCTTCCTCCTCTCTCTTGGGAACTGCACTCTAATGGCTGGCAAGCCACCCACCTACCCCATGTTCCCTGTAGCACCCCGCAGCCACTGCTCCCTCCTAAACTCTGTGGCCTAGACGACTATGTCAGCCACAGAGCCACAGAACCAGTCTCCC
Source organism: Dolichotis patagonum (assembly GCA_004027295.1). Lineage (NCBI taxonomy): Eukaryota > Metazoa > Chordata > Mammalia > Rodentia > Caviidae > Dolichotis > Dolichotis patagonum. The sequence goes on from PVJX010005762.1 coordinate 21,234, forward strand.
TGTTGGCTCACTCTTTGCTGCTGAAGTCTGTCCTCCACAACCAGGCAGACACATCTTCCTAAACGACTTCCTCCCTGGGTCACACCTCTACGGTGCGTCTGCCCACAGCGAGCTCCAGCGAGGGAAGAGGACAACAGTTTTACTGCCATAAACCTGAGTCCCTGAGGTAATTCCCTCAGTTTCTGCACTTGCACCTGTGTGTCTCTTGGGAACTCTAAGACACAAGGCTAGGGTCAGGGTGGGAAGCCAAGCTCCTCAACTCCACATTCCTGCTCCTTTAATCTACCGTGGCTCGTGCCCCTTCTCTCACTGCTGGGGAAGGGCTCAGGGGCCTCACACAATGTGAGAACGGATAGTGGCAACACATGGGATAGTCCACGGTGACCCTCAGTCTGCTCCTCCATGAAGACCAAGAACAAAGCAGATACAGCCACTGAGCTGAGACTAGTGGGTTTTTTTTTGGAGATAAGGTCTCACTATGTAGTTCAGGTCTTGAGCTCACAACTCCTAAAGGTGGTCATGCCTTGTGACAAGTCTATAACCTGCTCTGGGAGAAAGCCTCAGTTACCTGGAGCCACAGGGTCTAAGAATTAAGCTAGTGGGGATTCTAGCACTCATTCATTCAATCAGTAAATATCTTCTGGGATCAGAGGAGAAATGAAGGTGGGTTACAACCAGCCTCTTTCTTCAAGAAGTTCGAAGCAGAGTTACAAGCAGACTTTCTCATAGTCTGTCAACTGTAGCGTCAACTGGTCAGAAGGCATCAAGGGTCTTCTGCTCAGTCTCGCCACCACCCCGCCCCAGGCCAGAGCCAGCTCCTCCTCCGCCCACTTCAACCTCTACCCAGTAAGCAGCTAAACTCAAGACTTGGCAGGCATGGATCTCTTCAGCAGAGGACAGGAGGTCTCTGGGCTCCTGGTGGCGACCCAGCACTCTACAGGGCAGCCCGATACCTTGGAGTGAATTAGCACAATCATTCATTCAGCCAGTGCTTACTGGGCACCTACTCTGTGCCAGGCACTGCTTCAGGAAAGGCTCCAGCAGGGACAAAACAGACAGCTCCATCCTTGAGACACGCGCATCTCAGGGGTGAGACAGACCATAAACAAGATAGAATATAAGTAAAATATGTGGTATGCTAAATAACGATGTCTTAAGGAACAAGACAGAGTAAGGATGTGGTACCCAAACAAACAAATTTAAAAATAAGTGAGAGAAGGGGAAAAAATGAAAGCTAAGTGGCCAGAGAGACCTCGCTGGGAAGTGGCTTCATTCAAATGCCACTGCTGTATCCTGGCACCCTGAGTTTCAGGAGCCACGGCCATTCCTCTTCTGCCTTCCCATTCCAGACTCTCCTTATCCTCCCAAGTACTTGGATTAGAGGCCACTAGGCCTGGCCTTTTTTGGTTTGTTTTACACTGTGTATATTGAGTGGTAAACCCTCAGAGTGCCTCGGTGGGTCCCACAGCAATGTGCCATCAGCCACTGCTGTCCCTAGCCTATTCCAGTCTTACCGTTACTTTCCTGATACTTTGAACACTCTCCAGTCAAGAGTCCCAGGGCAACGGGGCACGTAGCACAAGAGAAGAGGAAGTGACTCCCAGTGCCCTCCCCCATCACCATGGAAACCCAGCTTCCCACTCGCCTCCCCACCCTTTAGCTTGGCAGGTAAGCACTGCTGGGCGGGTATGTAGGCCCCACTGTTTCTCAAGACAGGAAAGTCATCAGGTGACTAATGCAAAATCTATTTACACTCGATTATCTCCTTCCTGTTCAGTAGGTAAGTCATTCTGGTAAATTACAGACAAGCAGAATACTCTGCACTGTCCAAACCAAGCCTTCTTTCTGTCTGCCAGGCTGGAGTATTTGAGGTCACATCAAAACAAGGCCTAGGAGCCCCAAGTTCGAAGTCAGGAGGCGCACTCTGCAGCTTGCTGCTGTGTGGGGGTGGCCACTGTGCAGCTCCGTGTTGGCATCCTCCACTCGGGGGAGGGCTATGGTAATGGCGACAGTCTGAAGGCTAAGGTGACCTGGGGCAAGCTGGCCAAGAGGAGCATGAGGCTGGCAGCCAGGGAGATGCAGCAAAGACAGAGGGATGGGAACAGGCTCAGGGCCACTCGGGGCAGCTGAGCTATACAGGACAAGGCAGGGCACACTGGGTGTGCAGAGGTTCCAGCACTGGACCCTAGTGCTGTAGAGTAGGGTGGGCAGGGTCCTGTGCTCTCCATCTCCCTGGAGACCAGCGCTGGCTGGACCAGGGCAGAGGTGATGGCGCATGCAGAACACGTGGAAATTGTAGGTAGGGGCCAAAGACGGCCTCGCTGATACCCAGCTGAGACCCAGGCCCCTTCGCAGAAGACTTCAGTTCAGAATGGACAGGAGCACAAGGCAGAGCCTGCAGAGTTGCCAGCCGGGGGCCTGTCTGTCCCCAGAGCACAGGGCCACACTCGTGCCAGTGGTGCTGTGTGCAGGAGAGATGCACCAGACGACAGGCTGTGGTGCCACCTGGAGTGGGCAGAGCAGGGAGCAGTTGTGACAAGGGCAACCAGAGGTGCAGAATGCTGGTTCAGAGGCAGCCCATTCAAGGCCTTCCGAAGTCACTCCCTATCCGTGACTTCCCTGGATCCTCATGACTCCCAGTGAAAAAAGCAGAATCTAACTGATGACGGAGCGAAAGCCCAGAAGAGGGACGCAATCTACCCAGGGTCACACAGCAAGCCAGGGGCAGAACCAAGGCTAGAACCCACATTTCCTGCTTCCTCTCTCTTTAAAACAGAGAGGCCACAATTGGAAAACAATTCAGAAAGTGCAATACCACAAGCAGAGGCTACTCCGGAGGGCAAAAAGACATGAAAAGACATCTGTCCTTGACTTTAAGGCAGTGAACGGGCTTTATCTGGATTGTGCCTCCCCCAGCACATAGGGTAAGAAAGGCAGAAAGCAACCGACAGCGACGAAGATGACCATGTCAGAGCAGCAGCAGGGCTCTGTGCGAAGTGACTTTCTCTTAACTTCCTCTTATTATGCTATAAAGTTGATTTAATGATAAAAACATGCTAAGGACTTTTAAATATATAATTGCTTACATATTAAAAATTATGTGAAAATGCTTTCAATTAATGCTTAAGTGACTCATCTTATGCGATGACACTGAATAATTTTACAAAGGATGCTGAAGGAAGGGTTAGTCACACCTAAGAAGGTGCCTCAGCAACTGTGAACTGCCCAGTTACTTCCTCAGACCCTCCATGGGATGGTGGTGCGTGTGTTTTAGCTTATTTCACCTTCCCAAAACTCAGCGTTCTCCTCTATGAAATGGGGGCAGGAAAGCACCTGCGTCTCACAGGTTCATCAGGAGGACTAAGTGAGACAGCGCTTGCAGCAGTGCCTGGCAGGCAGGGAAGCGCTCCACAACAGCCAACACCAGCGTCCACAACGCCACCTCTGAGATACCCCAGGGCCTGCAGCCTAAGACAGGGATCTCGGGACAGAAAACACTCCGTGCTCTGGGCTAACACAGGCTTGGTGATACCCATCGATCCTACAGAACCTCGTCCCAGGGCTCTTATTGCAATATGGAATCTCATAACGCAGATAAGGCTCTTATCGCCAGCCTTTGCTGGGATGGCACCTCCATCCCCAACTCTCACTACCATCCTCCCAACCCACCCAGATCGCTAAAACCAGAAGCTGTCATGCCCTCGTGGCTCCTAAAGATTCACCTAGTCGTCTGAGGCACCTAGCCACTGAACACACCACACTGTGCCCATCACCTGCTTCCAGGATGTTCCTGGAGGACAGTGATGGCGTCTGTCTAGGTTTCTTGGTCTAGTGTCCAACACAGCCTGGCCTGGAACCCCTGTTATAACAAACCGCTCCTCAGGGGGCCTGAAGTTCACCTGCTCCAGCATCGTGCTGTTTTGGCAAGGATGTCAACAGGTGAGTGGGGGTCCCCATGGAGATTATCCAGAGACTTCAACAAGAAACACCACATGAAAGACCAAGCAGACCCTCTGTCCCTGTAACCGTAACCTCAACATGTGTACAAGGCTGGGCTTCCATTTAGGGTTGCAAAGCAGAATCATGGGCCCTGTTTTAGGGTACTGCCATTGCAGAAGTCAGGCAGCCTAACCCCCCAGGGCACGCCCCGGCACCCAAGCTGGCCTGATGAGTCCAGCACCCATCCCAGCATACCAGCAGTTTTCCACGTCATCTGGGGACACTGAGTCTGAGACAGAGACTCAGTGAACAGGAAAAAACTGGGTTGTGAAGTAGCCTGATCCACAAGCTCAACAGGAGGCTTGGCTTGGGGACAACAAATGCAGGAAGAAAACCCAGGGCTGCTCAGGTTCTTTCGCTTTAATTAATTAATTTGTTTATTTCAGCCTGCCAAGTGCTGGGATTACAGGTGTGCACCACCACACCAGGCTTTTTAAAAATTTAAACATGAGGAAACTGAGGCTTAGGTAGGTGATATGGTACAGAAGAGGCCAAGCTCAGAACATGAGAGGTGAGCCAAGGAAGATGGAGAGGAAACCACTAAACTACTGGCACGACTGAGAAAAGAAGCACCGGCCCTCCCCAGAGCCTCTTCCAGTCAGAGTTGCTCTCCAGTGCCCCCTTGGCAGGGCAGGTCCTGAATAACTGCTGACAATCACTGTGCATAAAGTAAAAAGCAGGTCACGGTGAATCCTGACATCTCAGGCTCATGGTTAATACAGAACGCAGGTCACTTACAGCAATCCGTCATTGGAGACTTCACTGCCTGCCATGGCATCTCCTCGCTAGCTGTCTTTCCTCTGCTTGGCTGGAAGTGCTCCCTTTAGGAATGGGCAGCTCACTGCTTCATATGACAGCTTCGTATTTAATCAGTGGGTCAGAAAATTATCTCAACAAATTATGCCCTTTTTTGAGCTTCAGTTTCTTCACTTACAAAAAAGAAACGCTTTCATCCAGTCTCTAGCTTTCCAACTGGGTTCTGCAGCACTGGTAAGGTTTTAAGGAAGTGCCTCTGGAGCTGCTGTTGGAGAAACAGGTGAGGTGGAAGGTGAGGCCCAGGCAGTCCATGAATGATTGGGCTCTGAGGTTCATAAGGAGATAAGCACCCACCCTAGAGCCACAACAGAATTCCTGTAGGTGACACGGAGCAGAGGTAGGCAGAGACGGGGTGGGAGGAGCCTCGGAGAAAACAGGCGAACTTCCCCCACCCTCTTTTTCAGCCACAGCCCTGGAGATGGGTCCAGTTCAAGTTCCCAAAAGCTCCTCCACCTACCATGTGGACCCGAGAGACAGACAGACCAAAACTTTATCAGGACACTTTGATCAGTGTCCAAAGCTGGCAGTGCTGAAGAGTCTGCAAACCCGGCTGCAGTGTACCAGGGCTGCAAAGGTGCTGTATGGTGGATTAAACAGGAAGTCAGCCTCACAACTATCTACCCAAGTTGCCTCGAGCTAATTATTTTAAGTTCTCTGTGCTTCAGGGGCTCTGTGCTTGAAAGGATGTAGGATGGTGAAGATCCAAGGAGAATTTGTATCAAGTGAATCTACAAACAAGTACTAGAAAACTGGACAGCTGCCTCTAATGTCTACCTGACTTCCACACACACAGAAAACCAGAGGCACAGAGTATACCGTGATGGTCACACAAGACTACCAATCACAAGCAGCAGGATGCATCACTGGCTGCTTGCTATGAGCTTCTGCTGCACAGGCAGAGACTGAGCCCGGTGGGTCACTGAGCGGCCAGTGGCTATCCTAGATCTGCTTGACTCCAGCTTGGGTTCCACACATGGGCCTGCCACTGAGGCACACAGAAGGACAGAAGACCCTGCTCTGCCTGGAGAAGTCACACGCATGCGTACATATAAAACATCACATACTCTCCAAATAAGTCACTCTGAAAGGTTAAGCCTAACTTTTTCTGTGCCATCCTACCTTGCAGTTGTCCTCAGAATCAACCTCCTGTGTGTCCTGCCCACCTTCCCTACTCCTGCCTCTAGTGCGCTTCAGTCTACTCGGTCAGTAGCCCCTTCCTAGCACTCCTGCTAACAGATGGCTCACCCTGGCCTTTACTCATCATTCACCGTGGTGACAGCGAGCACAAAGTAGGGCAAGTCACAGGGAGATGCAGAAAGATCATCACAAGTAGAAAACAACCCTTTTAATCATCTACACTCTTAAAAACAGAAAATGTGGGCAAACGGTCACAGCCCCCAAACGAGGAAGCAAACACACAAAGCAGTGTCAGGATACTCTTCTAGAGGAAGATACACAAACTGCTAAGTCCAACGAACTGCACCAGCAACTTCCCCCTGTGTGGCACAGGGAAGGGGTGATTCTGTTTCACTCACTGGCAGAACTGGGCCACACCTGCTCTACAGGGACATCGCCAGGGTCAGTGAGTGCATGTGCCAATGCACCCAGCACGAAGCCTGGTATCTGCCTGGCTCCAGCCTTGGGTCCCTCTTCCTGCCATTTCTTCCCATCTGAGATATTTAACATCTAGCACAACATTCGACTTTCCTCAGCGTCCTACCCCAAAGTCTTCCCTGCAAAGCGCAGCCACACCTGGCACCCTGTCACTAACTCACTGTGTATCCCTGCTCAAGTCTCTGTCTCCCCGGACTCAGCTTCCCTATCTGTCAAATGAGGCTGCTGGGTTCAGGTGATGTTGAGGAGCCCTTGCTGCGCTACCATTCCGAATGTACCCATGTCCCAAGGTCATTCTGTCCCAAGGTCTTAACTCCTTTACGCCTTGGCCGAAGCCTGGTGAATGTGAGGCTGACTGGAATGCAGGCAGGGGCAGGGCCTCAGTTCCCTCCTGTTGCCAGCCTGAGGGCTGAAGCAGCCCTCAGCCCACCAGAGGTGATGGGGCAGGGCAGAACTTCAGGGCCCTGTAGGCCCTGGGCACACCTGTGTGGTAGAGAGTCCACCACTGAGGCTGCTTTGCTGAGGCTTAGAAGATGGGAGTGAGCACCATGTTGGGCCCCTAGAAGTCTGGCCTAAATACCTGGGGTCCAGCCCTCCCTGCCTTGCCCTTTGCCAAGTGGCCAAGTGTTCTGAAGGCCCCGTGATCGCCTTCTGTGAACAGGAGGAACAGCAGGCAGACAGCTAGAGAAAGGGCCTGGACTCACATCGGGATCAATGGCGGTTTCCACAGCCTTAGGAATTAATGCGCAGGCAGGGCCCCAGCACACACTATGTGCTCATCACCTGTCTCTCCCTTTTTCTCTTATGATTCGTTCAAGAGAAAATCAAGAGAAGTACACGAAGGTGTGATTGTCAAATCAACAGCAAGAAGGCCAAGCAGGCATTTGTATTCAGAATTCCCAAGTACCCAGTGCACTAATTCAATAGGCCTCAAAAGCTAGAGAAGCTCCAAGACTATTTCCGGTCACACTGGTCACTCTTTCATATGCTGTGGCACTTCATGTGGCTCTTACTCCTTTCCTGTGTGGGGTGAGGGCAACTACCACGGCTCCTGAGCAAGGAGGACCACGACAGGGCTTCTCTGCCTGTGACCTTCCCACCTCTGTGCTGAGGCTCTGCTCAAGATGGCTGATAACTCTGTGCTCCTTAAAGACACTCAAGTATTTCCTCGCAGGTGGCCGAACATCTGGCCAGATCTTCAGCATCCCACACAATTGCTTTGACAAAGTTCTGTCAGCCAAGCCCAGCAGAAAACAGCCAGAAGGAGAAAGTCTCAATGTTTCCTATAAAGGTGCCCTCCTCCAGATTTTTCAAGTTGCTGCCAGCAAAGATTTCTGGGTACACAGCCAAGGATTCTTTTGTTCCTACTAATGTTTTGGTCTACCCCCTTTCTACTAGTCAATGAAAGCATGAAAACAGGTGACCCAGCCTGATTTCGCCTTTTACCCTGGCTGCTAGGAAGCTTCCAGTAAAGTTTTCATTTTATTTTTGTGTTTTTTGAGAGAGTCTCACTATGTAGCCAAAGCTGGGCAATCCCCCCACCTCAGCCCCTGAGCCACCATGCCTGGCTTCCAAGTAAAATTTCATGTCTTCCATGATTTATTTTCAGTCAGAAATTTCTCTAGAACTTTCCTTTCCATTGATTTCTTGGTCCCTCTCTTTGGTTAAGTGTATATGGTGCCCTTACACCTGTGCCCGGTTTTTTCCTGATATAGGTAAAACACATGGTGGTAACTGTGGGGAAGCCTTAACACAGCACTTGCTGCCCCTCAACTACCACCTCGTTTGAAAGCACAAGCCCACTCTAGGCCCTGTTCCTTCTCTACCTCCCCACTGACCGAGGAGTCCCTTGTGCTAGGCTTAAACGTGGCCTGTCCCCACAAACTCCTGCTGGTTCATTAATTCCTTGTGCAGTGGTGTCTCAGGCAGGGCTCGGAGAGGTTCGGGTCTTGGCATGGTGCTCTCATGAACAGACTTTTGGTGGGACTTCTGGTTCTGTGGAGGTGGATTAGTGACCACAGAGTGTACTGTTCTGCATGTACCTGCTTTTTTCCCCTCTTGCTGTACTAAGATACAGCACAAGGCCCTGGCCAGATGTGGCTAGCTCATATTGAATGCCTTGGCCTTTAGAATCCTAAATTAAATAAACCCCCTCTCTTTATAAATCGCTCAGTCTCAGACATTCTGTTACAGCAACAAAATGAACTACCACACTGTGCCAGCGCTCCACTTACCTGTCATGATTCTTTGGGCCTCGTAGGGTTCCATGTAGCCAGCGCTCTCCCCCTTTCCTGCTTTGCTCTTGAGGTCATTCTTGGCATCAAAGGGATCAGAGTAGTCGTCAGCTATGGTCACCTGCAAGGAGCAGGAGGGTGGGGTGTGAGACCACTTTTGGCTTTTTTGTTTCACTTCTCTTCACAGTCAGGCTTTGTTCCATTAAACACCAATTGTGCCTCTGTTGGAGGAGCAAAAAGGGAAGAGGAGGAGGGAAGAGGAGGCAGGAAAGAGGAGCTGGTGCTCCCTACCTTGGGGTCTCAAAGTCCTGTAAGGGGTAGAGTGGAACCCACACTGGCCAGCACTGCTCTGACAGGAAGGCCCTGCTCCTGGCATATGGCTAGGCTGGCTCCACACACAGTGAGGTGAGACAAGGGGGGCATCTGGGTGGAGGGAACTACTGGTGCAGAGGTGTGAACTTGGACGGTACATTCCAGGAATGTGAGAGTGACTCAGTTCAGTAGGACAGAAACAGGAAATGCTGAAAACAAGAGTGCCCCGGTGCTGGCTGAGGCACCTAGGAGCTCATCCAGAGATGACTGCGTTCAGCATTCCGTTCTCACATATCTGGAACACTACCAAGCCTTGGGTCACTAGACAACAATTTGGTGAGATCAACACACTATAAAGATGACTGTGGCCCCCAAACAGGCCAAGTGAAAACACAGGAACAGCTCAGGGGTTGACAGATGGATGCCAGGGCTAGAAAAGGCCTTGAAAGCAAAAGACCTGAATGAAGACTTGGCTCAACACCCGGGCAGAGGTCCCGGAGTGCCACATCTTCCTCTTGGCCCTTCCTGGTGTCCTCACTGGTGGGCCTACCAGAGCCCAGCCAAACTCTGACCCTGAGAGAAGTTTCACTAGGGACAGAGGAAGATGAGTCATCTGGGCAGGTATGAGGGGGAGAGAACTCTAAACAAAGTTCCATGTTTTCCCGGAACACAGGCACCTTCCCCCCATTTCTGATTCCCCAACCTTGATGAGGGTACACTCATCAAAAGCCAAGGGCAGGGACACACCCAGCTATGCCGCCACCAACAGCTTCACCAAAGGCTCTCAGAATGACTGCCCCTTTGCTTGCTTTAATCACGCATCTAAAAAGGGGAGGCTCCCAGCCTCTACCTTAGTACCAGAGCCACCCAGCTCCTCTCCTACAAAGGGGGTGGGTTAGCATTTCTCTCCACTCTCAGAGTTGTATGAATTGTTATTTAAATTGTGGGCTTAATTAGAAACCACAGGAGCCTCCCTCTCTCCCAGCTCCAGGAATGTAAGGCATTTGCGGGGCCTGTAAACCCTGGGGAAGGGAAAATCTCCCTTTGTCTGCTTGGAGAATGGCGGCTGATTGCAGCAGCCCTGGCAGGGGGCACAAATGACCGCCTGCTGGCTGGAATGTGATGCCCATTGAGGGACAGCAGACTGCACTCCGTCCCTCGTATGTAGCTGGGCTGACAGGAAGTGCAGCATCCAGTGGTTCCTGTACCTCAAATAGGAATAGGCACTATTCCTATTTTCTCACTAGGAAAGCCCCAAGCCCCAAGTGTCCGGGATGGGATCAACAGGGGCGCTTCCTCCCCCCACAGGGCCATGGGTCAGGCTCTGGGTCCCAGCGGGTGCTTCCAGAGGCTGACATTATAATCGTAGCCTTTCTAGGTATTAAAGGAGCTCAAATGACACTAAGTCCAGGAAAGAAGGGGGCAGGAAGAGAGCCTGGCCTGGTGGTGTCTTTCATTTGATATTTCTACTCTACCATTTGCAGAACACATTAGGGAGAAAATTATACACATGGCGCACCATCAAACAGAATGGTTCAGATCAGGGGCCGGGTTTTGCAATCAAGGGACCAGACATCCAAATGGAGAAAATGATATAGCTGTGGATATAGATGACATCTGATCATAAGTCTCCTGACCCAGACTTCTTCACAGTTTTCAACATGAACATCTCCATCTAGTCTGCAATGAGGAAGTGAAGTATTTCCCAAGAAAACAGAATGACACTGGGAGATTTGCTGGGGAACTGGGGGGCGGGGGGGCACAGCTTGCAGTCACCACAGTAACCTAGAAATGAGCATTCCAGCTCCTTGTAGAAGTGTTCTGTAATTTGCAAATATGGAGGCTTGCAGGATATAAACCAAATCTTTGTGCCCTTGGGACAGAGCTTTGAGAGGGCTGTGATTTAGCAGGTGCTATCTATATTTTCTAATTAAAATGAGATGTGAGCTCAGGCTGTTGTGGGCCTCCAGCTGCTTCCCCTTGCTTACTTCCATTTCAGTAAGAATTTACAAATCCTAAAACCAGGAAAAGCCCCTGGTCTCTGCTGACATATGGTTCCAGTTATACCTGCTGACAGTTGAAAATCCTTCCATTTAAAAAAAAGTTTACAATTCTGTTCGTTTAAGCAGCAAATTGGAAGGTTCCTAAAACGTATATTTAATCAATTTGCTTTTCAACTTCAAAGTGAGGTTGGTGGAGGAAAGGGACTTGGAGGTTTCAGCAACCTGAGACTTGGCAAATACTGCACTCAACTGTCCGACCTTACACAAAACTCATGTCCTAGTAGGGAGTAAAAATTTAACCAGGTGTTAGTACAGTTGAGTAGGCAGGCAGCCAGGGTACCATGTTCAGTGTCACAGACCCCAGCCATCAGGACTGGGCAGTGTGGTCACTGTCCAGGCTGCTTGGACTCATCATAAATCAAGGTGGCTGGCCAGGAGGTTTGCTTGAAGGCTGACTCTGAGTTTCCCCAGATGTGGGCCTAGATTCCTGCTAGGGTTGCTTTTACTTTGACCCAGTTACTGGCCAAATCCTGTAAATCTAACTCAACAATTCAACCAAAAGATAGCCGGCCAGGACTTCTCTGCAAGCCAGGTCACCTGGGTGTACAAGAAACTTCCCATGGATTTTGATCTAGACTGCGAAGACCTAATAGTTGCCTGGATTCCTAGAGTATAGCTACTTGCAGCCATAGTGGGCAGAGGCATGCTGAGGCGGGAATGCAGGCCACTGGCCACACCTTCCTGAGGAGCCCAGCAGCAACAGCAGCAGCAGCACAGGGAATGAGGGGGCTGCCCCTTGGCTTTACTGTGTCATCTTCCTGTGATAGACTCTAAACCCCAGGCAAGTAGCTTTCCTTACTTGCAAACAAAACCACAGTCCCCAAGTTAGCCCAAAGTTCCCAAAGGACTTTCACAGGCCCATGAAGCAGTAAGGCTGGCAATTCTGCTAAGAGCAACTCTAGCCTCCTTCTTTTTTAAACATGGCCCCTGTACCCAGAGGGCCTTGTCACAGTTGCCCAGCCAGCCAGCCAGCAGTACAACCTCAGGGCCAGCCTCCTGACTCCCACACTGGGCATCTAGACTCCACCACGCCCACTGCCTCTCTGCCATAGCTCTCTGGGCTGGCTGCAGACTCACAGTTGGCTCTCTGTGCTTTCGTTCTGTTGTGCATGCTTGTTGGGTAGAATCTGGTCCCTTCCAGCAGTCTGAGCCCTTGTTGTTTTGATCTGAGGGATTAGCTATGTGATAGGAAGTAGTCTTCCTGTTCACCCCCAAAGGGAAGTGCTAAAGGAAGGTGGGTGTTGCCATTTGGCCATATTTCCATTTAGCCTGGTTAGTTTTAGTTGCTTTTATGAGATACAGGAGCTGCCACCTGCATGGAGGACTGGGGCTTCTTCAAGGCTCTCAGTAGCCATGTACTTGGGTACAGCCACTTTGAAGGGTAACTTTTGGCAGAATCCATTAAAACTCCCAAATGCATATATTTTGACCCGGCAACTTTACTTTTCAGTATGTATTTCAAAATATGTACAAAGATGCTCACTGAATCAAGTAATAATGGGAAACTGCAACGCCATCACTGTATCCATTAATAGGGGAATTGCTAAATGAAAGGTTTAGTTCCATTCTATGATGGAGTATTATGCAACAAGTTTAAAAATGTGCTCACTACATGTCCTGGCATAGTTCTCCAGGATGCTGCTTTGAATAGAAAGAAAGAAAGAAACTGCAGGATGATAAATACAACATGACAACTTACTTATGAAAAGCAAAACAAAAGCCTGTATCTCTATTAATTTGGAGGGAAAAAAAAGGTCTGAGGAGAAGCACACCTCAAACTAATCCCTTCCCCTGGGAGGAGAGAAGGATTGGTGTTGGGGGAGATTCAAAGAGGCTTGTCAGTACTGCCATATCCAAAAAATGTGCAAAGAAGGAGAATCTATTCATGTATTAGATGCAAAACTAAACATGTTGAAAAGCACTCCTCCTCTGTAGGCTATTTTTGGTACAGCAGATAGACTATTCCCTAAACTTGCCTGAAGACAGGAATGGCCTGGAAAGCTTGTTAAGACAACAGACTCCTGGCCCCCATAATCTGTGTATTTAACTAGAAACCCAGGTGATTCTTATCAAAGAAGTTTGAGAAACAGAAGGCTAGCTCCAACCCTTCCCCCATCAGTCTGAAGGCAAGTATCCAGACATTACCCTGGAATTTCACTTTTCCCAACTACCTCTCAGACCTGCTCATTAAAGTCAAACAAGAAGTTAAAAGTCAAGCAAGATGTCAGTTAACTGCAGTTTTCCTGCCTTCTCCCTGGGGGTCAACAGGAGTGAGAGCAGACCCAACACACCTTCATCTTCTCCAGCATCTCTCAGGAATGGAGGGAAGGGCGCCCTGCTATGCAGTCCTGAAGCTGGCTCTGAATTAAGCCACATGGCCTCTGCAGGCAGAGGGCAGAGGGCAGAGGGGAGCAGGGGGCCAACAAGGATCTCAGTCCTGAGAGCCATAAGGCTCCAGACATTTTGGACTACATCCACTTGGCTCTCAGGAACCCTCTAGGAAGACAGCCCAGCTCCTGGGAGGGAGCAGGCATGCCAAGAGAAGCTACTGCAGAATGCAAGAGGAGGTCCCTGCTAACAAGGAGACTTTGAAACTGTCAGTCAGGAAGGGCCAGAGGAAGCAGCTGCCACCTTCCAGGACCAAGGGACCCAGGCTGTCCCCGCTACTATCTACCACAAGCCACATAGTCACCTCATGCATGTACTATGCTGCCTGTGGGAATTGGCTATCCTGTGCTTCCTTCTTCCTGGAAGCTGAAGAGCTGGCACCCTGTGGGCTCCATATTCTTGCCAAGTCCCTGACTTTTTGGGCTTCAAAGAAAAAAGTGCACGCAAACACATCTGAGAACATCCTCAGGGGTCCCAGTCAGACCATTTTCTCATTGACTCATCACTAAGGCTGCACATTAGTTTCCCTAACGGTTTTGAAATCATAGGTCTCTTTGGAAATCTGATAATGGGGGAAGCAGTGTTTCCCCTATCATATATATCCACATCTACAAAGTATTAGACACAGTAGAGGCAGGTCATAAACCCCAGGCTCACTTAAGACCAAACTCCTGTGTTGGGATTGCCATTCAGCTAGGGATAGTGGAGAACACTTGAGAGTAATGGCCTGGAGCTCTTTATCTTGGCCTGTTGGCTTGAAATCCAGGAGCTAGTGTCTTCTTCCTTACTCTAGGAGCCAAGAAGGGTCCTTGAAGATGACCAAATAACGTAGCAGCTGCAGCCAGAAGGCTCCATGACCATCCCCATTTGAGGGCTGGGCAGACCTAGAATCCTGGGCCTCCTTTGGGACCCATGATGACACAGGCCCTAGCAGGCCTGACGTCTACAGGATGAAGGCTCCACTGCCGTGCCAACAGAGAGATGGCATTAAACAAGAGGGACTTGGGGTTCTGGAGAGGACCTCCAATAGCCAGGAGGCTGCTCAGGGAGGAAACAGTGAACAGATATTCTATGTATACCCAGAGCTGTACAGAGGCAAGCTTGGCAACACAGCAAAGACCTCTGACAGCCAATAAAGGGACAAGGTACCTGGGAATGGGAGCTCCTGCTACTTGGGCTGTCTAAGCAGAGGTTCTAGGAATCCTGCCTTGAGTTGAAGGTCAGATAACTAGACATCACTCACCTGTGCACTCAAGTTTTCTCAGTGCTACTCAAGTGTGGAGCTCAGAGTTGACCTAGACACACAAGAGAAGTCAACTGTCTAGTAGGGTGTTGTCTTCAGAATATTCATTGTAGTCAGGCAGGGCTAGAGCAGCTGCAGCGGGCTGTGTGGATTATAGAACAGGGGTGGCCCTGCACAATGGATACAGCCTAGCAGGGGATGGTCCTAACAAGCAGCACTCTGGGCCTGGCTCTGCTACACTCACTCTGGATAATGCTGGGCACCCTGCTTTGTCTTTGAGCCTTGGCAGTTCACCTGTGAGGGGAGCAAAGTGCTCTGGTTCTCATCTTTGTATAAATATTACGAGAAGCAAATAGTGAAGATGCTTTGGGGATGTGGCAGTAGTGTATGAAGAACAGACTGTGTCCTGGTTATAAAGCAGGGGCACTTCACTGGGTGCCCAGGACCCACTAAGAGCTGTGCATAAGCACCTTAATTAAGGCAGGGTCTCTGGCTATGAAAAGCTGGAAATCAAATGGGAAACAAAAGACAAAGATGTGAGGAAAAAAAACCCTACCAGGGCCCCATGGTCACAGAGGAAATGGCTATAATCAAGCATGACAACAGCTGTCATAGTTCTCATCCTCAAAGGAGGATGTTTGTGAATCATCTTTCTCCCCCTTCATGTACCTCCTAGCTGAAGAGGCACCTGGCAACTGGCAGTGAACAGCCCAGGACCCTCAAAGACACCCTTGTCCGTCCACTGGCAGACAATAGTGTGGTCCTACAGCCAGTGTCCAAGGTTCAGAGAGGTCCACAGAACTGGGGTGACAGCCCACAGGGATATGCAAGCAAGTGCCCCTGCTTGCTTCAGTCTCCTGAGCTTGGTCAACATAGAGCAACTCCCCTTATAGACGTGCCAATAAATCATTTCTGACATGGTAAGGAAATTAATTTGGGGAAGATTAATTAGCTGCATTTGCACACTCAGCCGCAGCTCCTAGCAATCAGAGGATGGAGTACACTCTTTCCACTTGGGTTGGGGCCCCTTTCTTCCACCTAAGGTCTGATCAGCCCTGCAGAGTCACTTTCAAGCCTTGAGTCCCTTTTTCCCCAGCAGGTAACTTCCTGCCAAGTGCTCTGACTACTCCCCCTGCAGCAGGGAGCTCATTACTTGAGGACTGTGACCTTGGACTAATAAAGTGGTCTTCTCTATGCTGAGCTGAGCTGAGCTCGGCCTCCCAGCTGCCACTATCCCTAACTTTGCCTGGTGTTCCCTAGCGTTCTACTGTAAATGCTCCTTACAGACCTGCCAAGTACCTGCCCCACATCAGGAGGTGAGAGGAGCTTAAAGCAGTTACCACTGCTCTTTCCAGTCCTGCCCGCCCCTCCCATGGCCACAGCTGTGAGCCCAGACACCCACAGGCCCCAACTTGTCAGGATAAAGTAGATTCCAAATCACAGCTTCTGCCAGCTCCTTGGCCCTGCTCACCACCCCCCAGCTCACTGTCTTCAATTTAGCCCCCCTGAAGCAGGCTGTAGGGGCCCAGCCCTGCCCTTTCTACCACAGAAGCTTGCTGTCAAGTGGCAGGGATGGGCTTTTCGGCATCTCTCAAGCAGTGGGAGGTTCTATTTTGAATTCAGAAATAGCTCAATCTTAGGATTTCTTAACGCTTTCAGCCAAGGCCTACAGGCAGAGAATTCAGTGCCTCTCCTGAGGACAGAAACACCCAGCAGGCTGTAATCTCTACTGAAAGGCTCCCTAGGAGGTGGTCTAGTCGGCTGGGTCTCAAACTTGTCGTGCACAGGATTTGTTTAAAGGAAACCTTACACGGAACCTTAGCAGGGAGTGCTGAGTAAAAAGGGCCACTGCCCAGAGTTTGAAAATCCTGACTCCACTGGGGATGGGGGGACAGAGAGAGAGAGAAAAGGTCCCTGAACCTAGCCAGATTAACGCCAGAAACACGAAATCAAACCCAGGTTTCCTAAGTCCCAGGTCCATACTGTTTCCATTGCTGTTTCATTTTTTTCTTAGAATCATCCTTAAAACTTCCAGGGAAATCTACAATTGCCCCCCACCCTATCTCTTCTAGCAAGAAGCACCACCCACTGCTGCAAACAGCTCTCTCCAGGTGGGGGACCCCAGGCATTTCCCTTTTTCTCTGCTGCCACCCTCATCACCACGTGTAGCCTCTCAAAACAGTCCTTTCTCCCAGGTTTCTGGATAGGAGAAGGGGCGCTCCTCCAGGGCTGTGGGGCTGCTGACAAGCCTTGGTCCAGAAAAGCAAGAGCAGAGTCTCCACTGTCCTGCAGGGCTGCGAGGGAAGGGAACTACAATGGTCAGGACAAAGGACACAGTTGCTAGGTAGTTCTGCAGTGAGCTGAGGGCTAACAGGTCTTCCCAGGGTTACCTGGACACCACATCGACAAGCAAGCAGCCTTTCCAAGTAGATAAGGACACAAACGGACTCCCTACGAATCCCCAGCATGAGAGACAGAAGTCACCAAAATATTTATAGGTTGCTTGCTTCCAAAACAGGGCTCAAACAGCCTGATTTAAGGTATTTCCCCATCCATAATAGGCACGATCCACCATTCTCTTCCCAAGGAAAGATCAGGAATGCCCCTGGGCTTTCCCACAGAAGAGAAGGCCCCACACAGTAAGAATGACGCGCAGTGTGCTCACGGGAAAAGTATGCACAGCAAAACAGCATGGCCTAGGAGTCAAGGCCTTTCCTATGCCAGACAGAACCTTTAGAGAACAGGCATTTATACCCCTCCAGGACCCAGGAGTCAGCAGAGTCACCACGTGAAGTCTTCCCTCCAGCCCCTAGCAAGGATCTGTGTTGGAGCCATGAGGACTGGGAAGAGTCTGTGGGGCCTGACACGGTCCACAGGCACACGGAGCATTTCAATAAGCACGGCAGAGGCAGCACGGTGTGCACTAAGTGAAGGGTCATTTCTCTCTGAATGGAGCCCATTACGATGATTCATGCACATCTTTGACTTGGCGCTGCAAAGCAGGACTGGGCATCGTTAGGCACAAGCAGCTCTAAACAGCCCCCTTCCCCCAACAGTCACTTTCTTTTGGAGGACATGTACACTGGCCACAACTACTACAACTGAACTTGAGGGCTCCCAATGACAGTCAGCTTAATACTAATGAATGTTGATTTGCTTTTCAAAATAATGTTGTCTTCTATGCTCCAGTGGTTAGGTCTCAACAAACTCTCATATGCAATCACAGGTTGAGAAACTGTACATGTACCCAGGACACTGTTTCTTAGGACCTGGCACTTTTTAATGGACAGGAAAGTCACTGTGGGCAGGTCTTCAGTGCTGCATGTGTCTGCAGTGGCAGAGACTGCCATTCAATCTTGCTCACTGTGTACTTACACATGCCAGGCAACAACCAAGGGTAATCTCCCCTGAGAGCTTCCAGCTTCGAGGGAAAGCACAGCATTGATCAGTTTCCCTCCCTAGGAAAGGCTGGCATGTTTAAGTGGCTAAGAGCCACTCAGCCACACGTGCCAGGCAGACATAAGCAGGGACCCTGAAACTCACCTCAATTCACAGCTTGTAACCACCCCAGAAGGGTGGGTCTGAAGGCTGCCCCCTTTTTACCACAGCAGAGCACTTGGCAAACATCAGGACCCCAGCAGGTGTGCTGGGATCCAGGGCAGGGCAGGGGGCTCCAGAGTGGTAGTGGATTCTGGGTCCTTAGCTTTAGTGTGTCCAGGTTTCTCCTCAGCCATGGGGCTTGGGCCTGTGTCCTACCTTCTCACAGCCTGAGTTTTCCCACCTTTTGGGAAAATATCTTCCTTTGGGGGCATGGAGGAACCAAAGGACAACATAATACCCAGTTCTGTTTACTTACAAGGCCAACGGCACAAGAGCATTGAAAAACATCTCCCCTATAGGCCACAGACCTTAGTCTGAGTCTCCAAGACAGACCTTGAAGCAGGGACTCAAGTGCAAGTAGTTTATTTGGGAAGAAATACAAAAGGCTGAGGACATGGGCCTGCAAAGGGGAGGCAAGCAGGGAAGCTGCACTGTAAGCCTGCTACCAAGGTGGGTGACTGAACTTAACTTGATAGGAAACTAAACACAGCCCATGACCCTCTGAGGATGAGGGATTCCGGAGCCGGATACCCCCTTGTAGAGCTACAGATAGAGGCCAGTCACACACACGTGGGCACAACGAGAAGCTGTCCTGTTCCCAGGTTCTGGAAAAGGCCCTCAGGCACAGAGATGTAGATGTTGAGTCAGGCGGAGATGGCCAGATATGCTGCCTGGGCCAGGAAGAGTCTCTTGCAGAGAGACTGCAAACAGCAAGGGCCCTTCTGGTAGGTTCAGGGTAGGGACCAGCTGAAGCATCTTGGTCCCTTCTCTGGGCCTCTCACTGCTCTCCTGAGTTTCTGTTTTCCCATTGCGAAAGACAGAGACCAATCGCCTTTCCCCATCTCCCTTGGGACTCTGAACAAATAATGGTGTTGCAGATGTGCTGGAGACAGAATCAGCAGTCTGGTACCCCCAGGTGCCTCCCTTGAGAGGCAGCCTCCCCTCTCAAAGCCTACATGTCATGTCTCTTGGGCCGAGGGCCTCTATTCCTGAGATCAAGCAGACACCCTGGAGGAAACACTTGGATAAAACCAAATGGAGAACCTAATAGGCCTCTTCCACCCCTTCAGTGGCTGGCAACACCAGCCTAGCATTTTCCAGGCAGGTCCAGGACTGCTGCACCAAAGGCTGAGAGTCTGTGCCCACGTAAGTACCTGCCAAGCTCAGGGGGCAAGGCTGTTCCAGGGCGAGCTGCAGGTGAACCTGCCCACACTCCGGTGGTTGGCTCGCGGTATATCTGAACACCAGTGTCCCTACTTCATTACCTTGCACAGCCAGGCTGCTGGCTGGAACCCAGGCTTGCTCACAGCCCCACATAGGCAAGTTGCCTTCTGTGACTCTTCTTAACATCACCTACAGATGCATCCCTTCCATGGTACAAACAAATGTGGCTCAGACCACAGCCAAAAGTACAGAGGGGGAAACTCCAACCAAAAGGCCTATGGCCCCTCTGATCTACTGGCAATGTCAGTTCAGGACAGGTGGGTTACCTGAGGCCACTATGCAGCTGAAGCAGAGGTTAGGAGTCTATTCGTGATTATAGCCAAATTCTTTTTGGCATCTCAGCAAGGGACGAAAGCAGGTTTTAAAACAGTACTTACAAGGATTCAAATTTCTAAAATATACTACCTCAGATAAATGTGTTTATATCACAGAAAAGAACAGGAAGGAAGTGTGGAAAATACAGCACACAATGATGCACCTTCTCTCTCTGGGTACCCTACCTTTCTACAGGTGGAGGCACACCTGTCTGCTGCTCCCCTCTAGTCAAAGCCTCCAGGGCCAGTGGGATGAACCACTGAGTTTTCCAGACCTAGGCAATCTTCTCTATGTCAGTAGCACCCTTTCAAGACCCTGGGGCCCTTGCTCCATCTGCCCAGATGTGTGAGGTTCTACCACTGCCCATAGAAAAAGGGAGAGGAAGGGATGCCCACACCAACTCCAGCAAGGGTGAGGCCAAGGACCGTGGCCAAGGGATCCAGTCAGCCTGTGCCACCTCCTCCCTCCTGGGCCATCCCAGGCCCCACCTCTACAGCTCCCCCATTTGTTTCCTTCTCCATCCTCTGGCTGCCTCCAAGAGGGCTATGGAGATCAGAGGAAATGCTGTAAGAGGGAGATCTGAGGGCCTAAAAGGCCCGGCCCTAGCTCTTCATTTCTTGGATTGGCTACTTTGGCTCTTATTTTAAATGCTAGTACATCAAGCATTTATAGTTCATTTATAGTTCCTAGGGTCTGCTGCATAGGCATGTGGCCTGCGCAATTGTAGGGGGCCCTGCACTTGCATTAATGTCTTGTGTGCATGTGCGTGTTGCTGGGGACTGAACTCAAGGTTTAGAGAATGTTAACCACATGTTTTACCACTGAGCTACATCATCAGCCTTAATATTTGAATGAGGGGGTCTCATATTATTTTGTATGGGCTAGGCCCAAATGAGTGATGTCACTGATGCTGACCCCCGCAGCCTGAATTTCCATGGGGAGCTTGAGGCTCAAACGTCTGTTTCTCCTCTCCAGCTGGACACCATTAGCTAAGTCACACTTTGTCAGCACCTCAGCTTCCCCCTCTGTAAAATGGGAAGCGTAGAGTGCGTTTCATGGATCCCTATACTAACAAAACAGAGAAAGGGTAAGACACAGAGATGCTAAAAGAAACCCAACTACTGTTTGTCTTCATCCACATTTAACAAAGAGCAGTAACAGTCAACAATAAAAAGGAAGCTGAGAATAAAGGACAGTCCTGTGAAGTGAACAAATTTGGTGCCATTAAAAACCCCAACTTTTTATTTGTCTGATTTCACTTTTTGGAAGGGCATTAGATTAAATGGGCAATTCAGTCCTTTAAGGATTATTTAAAAAACCAAGCCCTCCTATGAGTTTCAGTGGGCTGGTGTACATGATACTATGTCCCAAGGACCCTGTCTTATCCTGCCCCTCCCCCTACAAGGGCAATTTCTAGGGCACCCCTGGGGCTGTCTCTAGGAAGCACCAACACAGCACTTGACAGACGCTTCATGAATCAGGCCAGGAATGGCCCTTCCATATTA
Source organism: Dolichotis patagonum (assembly GCA_004027295.1). NCBI lineage: Eukaryota > Metazoa > Chordata > Mammalia > Rodentia > Caviidae > Dolichotis > Dolichotis patagonum. The sequence goes on from PVJX010005762.1 coordinate 42,547, forward strand.
ATGCACATTGTAAAATCCCCTTCCAAATGAAGGGTCATAAATCACCAGCCACCGGAAACATTCCATTCTTAAAGGGAGGCAAAGTTATCTTGAATTGAATCCCAGACTTACCCATTTCAAAAGAGGAAACTTTGATCCACTGTTGCCGAATAAATCAAGTTGGGGGTGGGGGGACTCACCGATAAGGCAGCTGTCACAAGACATCCCTGCACACCACCTCCTTTTCTCTCTGCTAAGACCTAAGGCCAGGCACAACTCCTGGGGCTGAGTCTCAGTCTTGGATTCTCTAGTGCCAGCACGGAGAACCTCAGCCCAGACCCCTCTACCTTCTACAAGATGAGAACTGGACAAAAGGGCCAGTCAAGGGTCTTGTTGTGTGCTTCTATATACACCATATCTCACCTCCCCAGAGCTCCAGAGCACATAAGGCAGTGTTAATCCAAGCAGTATCACCCTACAGTGCTGACTCCCGTGCCAACCAAGGACCTACTGTAGTAGCTACTAACGCCCAGCTCATTCCCACAGAAGGAAGAAATCTCCGAAGGGAGATTTTACAGGTAGAAGAGGAAGCTCTGCCAATTTGGCTCAGATGTGCCAACCCTGGGCAAGAGCCTCCGCTGACACTCCCTCAGTCAGCAAGCACTGGAAGTACCTCTTCCTCAGCCACCCTGTGACTTCACACCCCTGCCACCTGCTGGGGCCACACCCAAGGAAGCTGGCCTTCCGTCTGCAGTCTGCAGTCTTTGCTAGCCAGCTGCTGCCTTCCAGCTCCTACCTCCCTCTACCAGTCTCGTCCTTTCCACTTGGATATTCCACTAATTTTAGTCTTTGTGCTGAAATTAGAGGGAATGAACATCAACGTTGTTTGGAAGTTACTCAGCACCCCATGAAGAAGCCCTAGGACTCCAGCACCTGACCCTAAACCTTTGCACCCAGAAACCTGTCCTTACACCTTTGCACCCTCCTCTGCTCAACACAGGAGGGAAAGAGTCAGAGGTAAACCCAAGCCCAAGTCCTGCCTCAGGAACTTGATGGGATCCTTTTGTTATTTTCAAAGACAGCTGTAAAGAAATTCTAATTTTTCTCAATAGAACTGGCAAAAAAAGAAAAAGAAACAAAGAAAAAGGAAAAGTTAATTGACCGTGTTCATTTTTCATCTAGTTAGGGTGAGTCCAGCTGGATTTGGAAAACTAAGTCCCCACAGATGCAGTGAAGCTGGAGGATGGGGGAGGTAAGTGCCTGAGGTTGGGTAACCAGCTTCAAACTGCTATAGGCTCCATCTCAGAGATGGTGGTGGTGCCTCAGAGGGGCCAAGGAATGTCTCAAAGCAATGCTCTGCCAACAGAAAAGCAAGCCCATATCAGCCCGATAGGAGCCCACCATACCCGTTTCTTGGGGATGACCCAGATGTCTTGGGCCACCTGCAAATCTCGGAACTCACTCCCTGGGGACATTTCAAAGAACGCTCCAGCTGACCGGTAGTTTCAGAGGGGCTTATACTGGTCCCATCTGAGTGTTCTGGTGACAAACCCTTCTCCCCAACTTTTTGTCACATCATCCTCCAACCAGTGGACAACTAAAGAGATGGCTCTATCCTGGATTCATAACTGGGTGTTGCTGCCTTAGTTCTTGGCCAGTGACTATTCTGGGCTTGCTGAGTAAGGCAGGAAGGGCTCTATCTAGGGCTCCTAAAGCTGTCCATTCCCCTCCACCCCCTACCCACCCACAAGAATCTGCTGTGAAATCTTGCTGTCCTCCTGGCAATTGCCTGGATTTAAGACAGGGAGAGGTAGCTTGGGTTTTCAAGAGAACACTGGATTCCCATTCATGAACTCACCAATGGAGAGCACTTAACAGGTAAAACGAGTTCTGCCATTGATGAATGAGCTCAGGTAGTAATAATGGGGCTCACCTTTCACCATTAAAATATTAACTTCATTCCTGTCCCAGTGATGGCGTAAACCCAAGGCCCTGGTAGCTTCCTTTCAACCATACTTCCCAAGGGATAGGGATTTTGTGGAGCTCTCCCCTAGGAAGCAAGGCAAGCCAGAAAGGACCTTTTGGAAGACCTCTCATGCCCTCATAAAGCCAATTGCACTGGGCAGGAGCTTGCCATGTATGTAAGACCCACAGCCTTAGCTACATAGACATTTACTAAAGTGATCTATATTTATGTGGTCTAATAGCTCTCCCACAGGCTGCACTGACTTGAAGATGTCTACCCAGTGGAAGGAAGTAGAAGGAAGTGGAAGGAGTGGAAGGAAGAGGCATCTCCTTCCACTCTGCAGAACCCACAGAGCCACTGGAGAACCCCATTCCTCTCCGGGCCCTGCTGCTTTACTAAGAGTTGTCACTGGGATAATAAAGAGCCCAGACTTCATGTGTCATGGGCATCACTGAAGGGACAAAAGATGTGATCTAGAGAAGGTTCAGGAAGGTACAGGTGGGGGGTAGGGTACAGCATGAGGGGCTGATCCCTGCAACAAGACACAAATGCATTCTGCAGTCAGAGAGGACAAGATGAGCACCAATCAGTAGGGGTTAAGGTACAGATAAGTCAACGTCAGGAAGAATGTTCCATCTAACTGTTCAGCACAGTACAGGATAATTTGGGAAGTAGTAGCTCCCTGCCACAGGGAACCTCCGTGCAGAAACAGTCCTTGCCATTAGAGACTGCATGTTTCTCCAAGATTTCCAGTTTTTCAGAGGGGACTGAAGGCAGGGAAGCTGATGTTGAAGGGGTTGGTTCTTTTTAAATTTTCTCAAGAAGCCTTCAGGCTTTCCTGGGAGGCAGCATCACCATCAAGATTGAGATGAGATGAACAAGTGGAGAGATAAACGAAGTTATCTCCATGGCTTCAGGGAGAGACCCAGGATGCAAGCAGGAAAAGGTCCCAGCTTATCTTGGGCATTGTTCCGAGCGATAGAGTGGGTCAGGGCAAATGTAATTGGTATCTCTCTGGGGCTTCACAGGATTTCTCTCTCAAATGTATCAGAAAGGATGGGTGCTGGGTAGACACACAAAAACATGAACCTCTGTCTTGGAGTTTAGCAACATCCACTGTGGTCCAAGTTCTGGGGGACAGTAAGACAAAATTCATTGTATGCCCTCAAGGAAAGGGGTTGTGCAAAGAAAGGTCAGCAAATCTCTTCTATAAAAAACCAACTGGCCCTGAAGCAAGGCCAGCAGATTGCTGTAGCTGCTGGTTTCAAACAGGAGCCTAAAGAGAATTCTTTCTGTGGTCTGATGGCCATTTCAGAACTTTGGAAATGGAATGGTCAATTCATCAGAAAGAAATAGCAGGTGAGTAATGCGGACTTTAGGGGGCCTGCAGGGGAGAGACCCTGGTGTGTCGGGACCTGCACCGTGCGGTTGACTCAGGGTGCGGGGAGAACAAGGAGCTCCACCCCTCTCTGGGGACAGCTGAGATTGTGGCAGACTTTCGGTGGCCTGAAGGAGAGAGACCCTGGTGCGTCAGGACCTGCACTGTGTGGTTGACTCGGGGTGCCGGGAGAACAAGGAGCTCCTCCCCTCTCTGGGGGGTGGCTGTGATCCTGCTGTTGGGCAGGCTGAGAATCAGACATCTCATGTCATCCTGTCCCATGTCCCCCTCCTTAGCAAGTGGGAGCCAGTGAACTACACATCTTGTGAAAAAATTGGCTGTGGTATTTAGTATGAGCTCCCCATATGCAAAGATATGGACGACCATTTGGAAGGAAACAAGAGACAATATGACAGATAGTAAGATCCCTGGTTGTATAGCTTTGAAATTTATGCTTTCTTAAGTCCTGTTCTGTTCTGTTTTGTTGTTTAATTTTACCCCCCTTAAAATAAAATTAAAAAAATATATATATATATATATAAAAGAGGGGAAAAGAAAGAGCTGTAAAGGATGTAACTGCATGTATGTTTAAGTGTGTAAGATAGATGACTACATTACTGTTTTTGTTAGATTGTTGAGCAGAACTGTTAATAGTCTCACTGTTTGAATGTCTACTTTGTGTGCTTTAATTTTGTAACTTGAACAACTATTTCCAATGATGACAGTATGTAACTTATCAAGTGGCGATTTCTTAGTGTTTTATTTTGTTGTTGTTCTTGTGGTTCTTTTATTTTTTGCCTTTGGAATTCTGTATTGTTGCTACCCTTTTTCTGTTTTGTTTGGTTGTTTTTTTTGTTTTTTCTCTTTAAATAAAATTTAAAAAAAAAATTTAAAAAACCAAATAATAAATTTTCTGGGTTTTTCTGGGTTTCCATTACAAGTATTCAATTGCCATGGTAAAGGAAAAGCAACCACATACAGAAGTATCTATAAAACCAGAGAGCAGCTGGATATGGCCCAAGAACAGGGCTTGTCTAGAGCAGGGGCTGCACTCGCGTCACTGGGGTGCTTTCACAATACATCAGTGCCTAAACTTCAGCCCCAGAAATTCTGATTTAAGCGCTCTCAGGTGGGGCTTGAATTCACTGTGTTCTAAAAGCTGCCCAGGTGCTTGATACAAGGCATTCAAGATTGAGAATTACTGGTCTCTAGTACTAACAAGGCATGTGTAAACACCTCACTACAATCCCACATAATTTCACAAAGCCAGGGGAAGTGACTGCTCAAGGTCACACAGTGAGTCGAGGAGCATGGAACCCGAGCTTGCAGGCATGCAGCCCAAGACCCTCTCCCTGCGCAGGGCAGACACAGAGGAGCAGATCTCCTTGCCCAGTGCTGGGGGTACAGCGCCTCTGGCTCATGTTCCCTGTCTCAGGAGGGTGAAGACCCCAGAGAGATACCAGCTACATTTGCCCTGACCCACTCTATCGCATAGAACAATGCTCCCTCTCAGGACAAGTCACTGACTCAGAACTAACATGAGAACAAAATTCCCCAAACATCCCTCTTTCTTTCAATAAGCAACGTCTGACCAATGTCAAATGTCTGTAACAATTTATTAGCATCTGGGAGGAACAAAAGGAGGCTGTAAAAACTTTGTCTCCTCAATCCTAACAAGCACAGCCACAGGAAACTCTTCACCAATGACACCACCAGACCTGCCAAAACGTGCCACCTGCCTAGAGTTCTGCCCACGCAAGACTCAGGCACAAGGAAGCCCCTGAGCCCTTGGGAATGTTGCAAGAGCTTGGCTGAGGCTGAGCAGCCACGGAGAGGGTGATCTCAATGTCTGCAGAGCAAGTGAGCTCTGGTGGAGGGGGCAAACCCAGGCATCCCCAGCCTCACAGCAGCTTTGTGGGTGGCCAGGGTGCCTCTGAACCTCAGACCTTGCCTTCCATCCATGGAACCACAGGGACAGTCAGGAGCTTGACAGCTGTGCTCGGACCAGCACAATGCAATAAACAGACAGTAGCTACCAGGGGCTGTGCTCTGTTCTTTTAATAGAACCACCCTAGGACCGGATCCTGATACTGTCCCTATTGTACAGAGGAAAGAAAACTGAGGCACTGGGGGGCTGGACAACTTATAAAGGTCCCCAAGGAGTAAAGGACAGAGCCAAGATTCAAACTCAGGTGCTGTGTCCCAGTAAGCACTCAGAAGTGACCATATGAGACAGCTCTGCAGAGATGACAGAACAGACTGAGCAGAAGGAAGGGGCTGGGGGCAGCCAGTGCTGTGCACCGCCCCTACTATGTCAGCTTTCTCTGCTTCTGGAGCACAATCCTGCCATCTCCTGCGGACCCTGACAGAGCCTCAAACATGGTATGAACGGCAGAAAGTCAGCTCAAAGGGCTGTCTGCCAGTATGCAGGACACTTTAATGGCTGGGTCACCCCATGTTATTCGGAAATGTCCTCTCCCACCTGAGAGCTGTATGCCTGTCTCCAGTATTACTCTCCCCATCCTACTTGCACCTAGCCTCAAGCCCCCAACCCATCCCTGTTGTGGGTCTCTTGTACCCTTCTCTAATCCTCACCTGTTCAAATTCTACCCTATTCCCACAGCACAGGACCAAGGAACATGAGCTCTGGAGTTGAATTCAGCTCAAATCCCGACTCTGTCACCTTGGGATACTTGCTCAACCTCTCTGGGTCTTTTTTTTTCATTTCTTAAGTGGGGCTAAGAACAGTGTAGGCCCTCAGTGCTGGGCAACAGCAGGGGCTGAGTATCATCTCCACAGGCTCAGCCCCCAGGAACTGTCGTCTGGACCTCGCAGCTGGAAGGGAGCCACTGCCCTGTCCACACCTTCACTAGGCCTTCCTGGGAAGGTCCCACGCCTGTACTGGGACACAGCTGAGGAACACAACTGCAGCTCTGCAGGAGTTCACAGGGAGACAGACCAGGATCACAAATAGCCATGGCACAAGGTGGCTGAACATAAAGGCTGGGTGACATTTTGTATTCCGTCATACATGAGCAAGATTTTTTTTTTTTTTTAAAAAGTCTGGCTCTTTTCCTCACCGACTAAAACCGGTTTCACTAACTCCTGACAAGTTAGTGTTTTAAAATATCAAACTACATTTGGAGAACTCTACACAACTCTGAGAATCTTCTCACTTCACAGCCTGGGTGGGGCTGCCCACCTCCTGCCCTTGCACGGTTCATGTCTGTGAGCCACAGTCAGAGGTGAGGACCACAGAGACCAGGATGAGGGATCACCAGACTTGGGACTGCGACAAGGCAGGCCTTGTTCTATCACAGAAACCAACGTTTTTCCCAAGTGCGCTGTACTTTACAGTTTATAAGACATTTCCGTATCTAAGTGTCTCTTGCTCTTTCTGAAACACTCATTGAATCAGTTTAGCACAGTTACTGAGACCTCCTAAAGTGGGGTCTTGGAGGCACGGTCTATGTGCATGCTTGTTTTGTTATGTTTTGTTTTTTTGAGACAGGATCTCAGTATGTGGCCTGACTGGCTTGAATTCATGATCCTCCTTCAGCTTCCCCAGGGCTGGGATTACAGATGTGAACCACCCCACCCGGCTTTAGGTCCACACATTTTTCTGATCCCTGTACCTAATGCTGAGCTTGGCACGTGAATAAAAACTAAATTTTGTGAGGAAATGGGCTCAAAGAGATTAAGAAATGTGCCCAAGGTCACACAGTGAAGGAAACCAGAAGGTCTGCCTGACTCCCAGACTCCTTGTGCCCCAGCCTATGGCCAGGATCATTAGCCAGCCCAGCTGCCCTGCCCACCTACGAGCTGCCTGTACCTCCAGCCCAGGAGCAAGAGTGACCATGATCAAGGGCTACCCACCAGGAAGGCAGGAACTGGGAGGTGAGACAAGGAGACCGGGAAAGACAGATGAACCCCAGAGAGCGTGTATCTGCTCAAGACAGAACAAAGGCCAAAATGGGTGGGCTAGACCACAGGCTGAGGAAGTGTAGAGATGAAGTTTCCTGATACTCCTAGCCACAAAGAACGTGTTTCTAAACTCCTGAAGTTTATCATGCAGGGCTGCCAGGAGGAAGGGATGGCCTGCGACAATACAGTACAGGAAAGGGTTTGCCTGACCTGCTTTCTTCCCTGGAAAAATGGGGGGGGGGATGTTTTTAGAATGATGAAAAGTATTCTGGAGAAAAGCCTCCTGTCAGATACTGCTGTCAGGTCTTTAGGGTTCTAATAGTATCCCCAAACCACACTGCAATATTTAGAAAATTATATATATATATATATATATATATATATATATATATATTACACACATATATATAGAATATATATATGTATTATATATATATAATACACACACATATATATAGAAAATTATATATATACACACACACACACACACACACACTGTGTGTGTGTATCCATTCCTGATTTGTCATTGTAGTTACATTAAAAAAAACTGACCAAAATGAGCTCTTTTACAAAACACTGCCTTCTGAACTATAAGCCCAAAAGAAAGCTGTGTATGAGACCTTATTACAGGGCCAGGGATAGAGCTTAGTGGCACAGTGCCTGCCTGGCAAGTGCAAGGCCCTCAGTTTGATTCCCAGTACCAAAACAAAACAAAAACTGAGATCCTCTGAAGACCTTATTACAGTAAAGGAATTACTGTCATTAGCCTGTGTGTTTTACTGCAGATATCAAGGTTCTGAGACAAAAAGAAAGGGGATCATGGCCCTGGGGCAAAGACTTCCATCCATATGTGAATGAATAGATGATTCTCAGATTTTACTGCCCTCTGACCCCTTCTACCTGGCCTATTCCCCACCATCCACAGAGGACAGGCCAAAGTCGTAAGGTCCTACTTCCTGAAGATGATAGTCTGGCTTTGTAAATAACCCCTTTAACTTGATCACATAACCTACAGTTTAACAATGGAGTACGTGGGTGGCCTGGAAGTACCTCTGATTTAAGTACCTCCTCCAGAAGCTAAGCTCCCACCCAAGTCCAAGCAACCTTTGGCCTGGCCCACCAGCAACCTCCAGAGCAGCAGCCATGCACAGCCCAGTCAGCCGGCAACCAGGCCTCCTCGGGGTAACAGACCCGAAGGGTGCAGGGAGAGGAGCAAGATTCCACTAGATGGCATCTTGACAGAGGAACATGGCTGCTTGCGTTCTGCTCTCTGTGAATCCCTTGGCCACAGCTCTGAGCCACTTTCTAGAGCTACACCAAAGACAGAAGTGTTTACAGCTACCTAAGCTTTGTAGCATGACAGTTTGCAGAGGACAGGACTGGCTCCTCTGCCTCCTCAGAAATGCATACCCTACAGCTCCCAGACACCCTGGCTGTGCTGCAAGAAAACAATTCCTTCAGCGGCTTAGAACTCACTCTAGAGCTGACATCCACGGTAAGAGAAGCAGTGAGGGTTGCAAGGCCGGGGATTTAGCCCAGAGACACAAGCGTCTGCCTGGCAAGCACGAGGTCGTGGGTTTGATCCCTGGTACCAAAAAAAAAAAAAAAGACTTTGAGAGGCAATGGCAGCTGTGGTTCCAACTGAGTGGATACGTCTCACCTGGGCCACTATCAGCTGTCTCTTGGGTAAAAGAGAGACAATGGTCCACTGAGGACACTGAGAGGAAGAAATGAAACTATGTGTGTGAAGCCACAAGACAGGTCATTGTCACTAGAGCAGGCTCCTCGCCGGTGTGATAACATGGAGGAAGGCCTGTGGAATGGCACAAGACCAGCCTGTGGGCTCTATCACATTGCTAAATGAGGTGAGGAGCCACTGTGCTGCACATCAGTAGGAGTTGGCGGACAGCAATCCAAAGGGCGTCCTGGAAGAGATGGCTCGCTCAGGCAGGTCTAACAGCACCAAAGCAGATGAGGTGGGGCCTGAAACAGGCAGGAAACAGCGAAGACAGCTGTCTGTGATGCTCAAGTTTGTGGGCAGGTGTAGAAATAGAGTCTGAGGATCTTCCATTATAATCTCTAGGGCTTTAAACAAAGTTTCAAAGTGCTAGGGAAGAGGCGTGGCACATGCTCAGAAAGATGAGGAGGTGCAGAGTGTGCAGAGGGGTGGACAGGCCTGTAGCCATCCTGTAGAGAGGTCGCAGGGTGCATAGACTCTGCCCAAGGTGCTTAGTGGAAAGTCCATGTCTGAGGATGGAATGGCAATGGAAGTCTAAGGGGATTTGTCTCCATGCAAAGCCACTTTTCTCCAGGGTAAAAGGCCACAGCTTCATTTCTTCCAGGCAGGGATAAAGAGTCAAAAAGTACAGTCCTTGGTCCCTTGTTTTCTGAACAAACCAAAACAAGCTCTCCTGCTGGATGTTCCCAAAGCCCCTTTTCCCAATTAAAAACCTTTGTCTGACTTCTGTCCAGTAAGTGTGCACTCCAGCTACCTCGCCCATAACCATAACCAGACTTGTGGTGCATCCATCAGTCAGGAAGCAGCTGGGGCAGCAAGGACATCACCAACAACCATGACAAGACATAGGCCAGGCAGAGTCTCAAACAAGACCCAGAAACATGAGCCATGTGTGGGAGATAGCAGACACTTTGTCAGATGGCGTTTTATGACGGAGAAAAATCTGTGCTGAACATGTACTTCCTAGGCACGCCGGGGTACAGGATGAAGGGCACACTTCCTTCAGGAATGGCACAGGTAAAGGTGCAGAGGTGTCAAAATTCAGTGAGTTTAGGGAAGACTGTTCTCTGGCACAGAAGGAAAAAGTTTTGGAAAAACAGAGATCACCTTGGTGCAGGGATGGGGTCTGAATGCCAAGTTAAAGCAACTCAGTGTTGTTCCAAAAGGCAGGGGAAAGGCACTGGAGCATCTGAGAGGTTCAGTGACTGGTTTAGAACTGTGCTGTCATGGGAAGGATGTCATGTCCACTGTCCTCCATCAAGAGATCATGGCTAGATTTGGTACTGCATGCACAAAGCATAAGCAGAAAAGGAAGAGTTTACGAGCCTCCAAGCTGCCGAAACATAGCTGGTCAATATCAGCTTTCAAACATTCATTTTAAATAGTATTTTAAGCCTTGATGGTTCTCTCCTGCATTTCTGAACATTAATCTCACAAGGAAGTCATTAGCTGGCGCTAGTCTGTTCTAACTATAACACAGCTTGGAGGACCAGGGCAGATGGGCTAAGTGAGGATGTCTGGCTTCACAAAGGCACAAGGGTATCAGGTTCCAGAGCACTGGACCTGAATGTACCACCTGGGATCAGATACCACCTCTGCCCTGGGCTGGGTCACTGAGTACTTAAATTCTCTGTGTCCCTGCCTCGTTAGGGATAGCAAAAGTACATATCTGTAAGGGCTGTTACAAGAATGAAGAGGAACTTAGCCCACCACCTGGCACACAACAGAAATTTAGTATGTTTTAGAAAAACTCTAGAAATCACCCACTATCATCAGCTGTCATTTAATTACAAACCTCACCTCCAAACTGTGTGCATGCCCTTTAATTACTTCAGGGCAGTGCTGTGTGAGTAATAACCTGGGATGGGAGTGGAGAGGCCCCAGTCTTGTTGGGGGAATTTGGGGTGACTTCAAGCAATTCACATCTACCTGCCTAAAATGGGAAGGGGAAATCCCCACTCTTGGCCTCCTGCAGCAGCTGAGACTATACCGAGATAAAGGCTCAGGGTAAACTGATTGGGTGTCCGTGGAGGGGTCAGGCCTCCCCTGCTTCCAGCTTCCCCTGGAAGTAGAAGGAGGGATCAGTGTCCAGAGAGAGACATTTCCGTCCTACCCATCTGTTGGCCTTCTTGAAAATCATTTGTGACAGGCTCTTGGAAGGCCAGGCCAAAAAACCAGCAGTGGCAGCCAGAACAGCAGGGGCCCAATTCCAGCCTGGCTGAGCAGAGTGTTTTCCTGGGGAGCATGGGCTTTCCTGGGGTGACCTGACCCCAGGGTAGAAGTTGAATTCTTGCCATACTTGCCAGATACATGCCCCTAAGTTTTCCCTGAGTGCTTGCAGTGACAGAGGCCCAAGAAAGGGCCTCTCAGATCCATTACTGTGAGGTACAGTCACTGGCCAGGTGCTGGGAGCCACTCAAAACACCATCCTGTGCTCAACAGCCCACAGCCTCTCCTGCCTGCACTAAGCCCCAGCCCTGCACCTTCCTCATCAGACCCAATCTGTCCTAACCAGCTTCCACAATTGTGGCCAAGCTGTGCCGTCTGCCTGGCATGCTTTTCATCCTTTTGTAGCCACTTCTGAGGATCAGGCTAAAACCCACTCCCATGTCCTTGCAAGAGGCCTTCCAAATTCACCTCCCAGAATCAATCCGTTCTTCCTACCTGTAGCACCCTATTTTGCCTTACATCCGCTGCTGTCTCCTAGCTCCTCTCTGTATGCACTATAGCACCCCAAGGCACAGTGAACTCTCCCTCTCCCAAGGATCACCCAGTCAACAATAGAGAGTATGGAACTACTAATCCCCTGTGAGGGCAACTGTTCTGCATGCTTAGATCCTGGGGGCTGATATCTTGACTGTGCACCTCCTAATCGGAAAACAGGGAGTTGCATCCTCCCAGAACAATACTGGTCTCTGGAGTACAGATGTGGGTCAGCTGTTCTTAGGAGAAACCCGAGGTTACTAAGCTTCAGAACATGGAGCTACGGTAGGGGTAGTAGGGAAAGAAAACAAGACTCAGTGCTACCTCTCTCCCCTTACTCCCACTCTGCCACAGGAAGTACCACCTGCATCAGCAAGTCTTGGGAAGAGCTTGCAAGCACCTTTAATCCTCCGAGAACACAGGGCAAGCTCGGAAGGGCAGGCCTCGAATCATAGCCTGGTGCTGGCAAGCTGAGGCAGTGACTGAGGCAGGTAAGCCCTGGCTCTGCCTGGCAGCCCACTCAACCTGCCACTGCATATAAATTACAGGGAGGAGGCTGATGGCCAACTGGCTTCAAGACTGGCCCTGCCTCTCTCCAGCACAAGGAAGCGCTTTGTGCAGCTCAACACCTCATTATCTGACATCTGGGTCATACCGGAAAGGGCAAATAATGGGGTAAGCGTGACACACGTTGCACAGACGTCCCTCCCTGCACAAACCTGTCCTTGAGTTCCCACTGCCTATAGGGCAAAGGCACAATTAACTCCTTAGTGTGGTACTGTTTGCATCCCTTCAATCTGACCACAACAGATCTTAATAGAAAAGTCTAGTCTAATTCATTTATTCATTCACAAAATACTACTGAGCAACGACCATGTGGCAGGCACAAAGCTGGCAAGACAAAGGGCTCCTAAGAGCCTTCTAGCCCTGAACGCTGTGCCAATGACACGGAGTTACCTGGTTTTTACAATGCTTTGCACATAAGAGATGCTCACTACTTGATAACTTACCCCATCCCCACCAGCTGATGGGAGACTAAGGGCAGCTCACCAGGTGTTTGCTCCCCAGGAAGTCCTCCCACACCAGAAACGGGGGCAGCACATACGCCACTTGGCCTGTTGGGCCACAGCTGCCTACAATGAGGTGTGTCCTGGCTGCCTGGAGGCCACTGGGGTTTTCAGTTTTTCTCATGCTGCAGTTACCAGGACTCTTATAGTTTCAAAGCACACTAGGCATTCAACCAACCTCTCTGAAGTCACTTACCTGACAAGCATTCCTAGGACTACTCCAGAGTCAGCTCATGCTAGGTGTGGGGCCCTCATTGTGGCTTTTCAGAATCCCGTCAGAGACAAGAAACACAGGAGCATGACATGAAGTGACCACTGCTCCTGCAGAGACATGGATACATGTCCATGGAGAAAGGAAAGGCAGGAGATGGGGTGGCCCCCTGTATGGCATGATGGCACCACTGGTCTTAGCAGAACAAGGGGGATACAGATACGCCACAGAGGCACATGGGTAAGTCCTGCATCTTGGCAGGAAGTCAGGGGTTTCCAGTGTGTTGGTCCAGGAGCCATGGGGCAAACAGAACCTTTACAAAGGACGAAGGTCAGTTGGAAGAAGCTATGGGAGTTCTGAATGATGGGACACCTAGGATCACTCTGGAGGACAGAAGATGAAGGACAGGTCTAAACAATAAAGACCCAAGCAATATGGGATACCAGGCATGAAGTGAACAGCCTTGGAAAAGCCTTAATCATAGGCAATTCAGTTGGTTTTTCTTTTTCTTTTCTTTTCTTTTTCTTTTTTTTTTTCTTTTTTGTGCCTTTTCGAGACAGAGTTTTGCTACGCAGTTCGGGTTAGCCTTGAACTCACTTTGTAGTCCACGCTGGCCTTGAACTCTCGATTCTCCTACCTCAGCCTCCTAGTGCTGGGATAACAGATGTACCACCACACCCAGCCAGCAATCTTACTTTATTATAGTAAACCAGACCATAGAGTAAAGAAACATCTTACACACAAGCAGCATAACTGCTAGATAAAAATGATGCAGTGTGAAGAAATACACTTTTGGACACGAGAATGTAGGCAACTTCTATGCAACTCAGGAATGGTCAAAGATCTTCTTTGTGTCTAGGCCAGAGATAGCTTGCAGGAAATCAAAGGGCTGGGGTGGGTGGGGTTCTCTCTCCAGGCACTCAGGAGGTCAAAATGGGTTTGGATAAATCCCAGAAAAACAATAAAGTATGTGCTGTGATAATGAACAGTGATATTGAACGGTTTCTACCAGGGATGAGCAAAGCTTTATTCCTATAAATAGTGTAAAGGGCACAAGGACACACCCATTCATTCATACGCGGTCTGTGGCCCTTTTTGTACAAGAAGGGCAGAGTTAAATCGATAAAACAGAAAGTATGCTGCCACAAAACCTAAAATACTTACTATTTGGCCCTGTACAGTCCACTGGTCCCTGTGTTAGACACATGAGAAATTAAAACAAGCAAACAAGAGCACATAGTTAACACAACACAGGCCCGTCCTGCGTCCCTCATCTGTGAGAGGGTCCCCAGAGGCCTCACACTGCTTTGAACTCTCAGGGTAAATCTTCCATTCTCTGCAGTTTCAGAGGAAACTGCCCACGGCTTTTCCAAACCAAGTCAGGTGAAAAGATGGGTGAGTGCTTAGGCCAAGGGATGAGTATGTAAGGCTGCCAGGGGCAGGACGCATGCCTTCCACACTGGGGAGCTCAGACCACAGTAAGAAATGTGCTTTTGTTATAAAGTTACACAACTTTATTTCGTGTACCTCGTTAATTGGGGACAACAGTCATCTGATGTTTGGGCCTTGACCTGGTAGTAAAAACCCACAGTCACTTTGACTCCCTTTTTCAAGATCAACTGCAGGAGATCTCCGCAGGAGACTACATCAGATCTGGGAATGACTGAAGTCTTTGGAAGACAGGGCCTATGAGAAAGGAGAACTCTTGGCCATTTTACAAATGCAGACACCATGGCTGAGGGCAGGAGGGTGAGGGGTGGAAGTGTGGAAGTCACCTGGCCAGGGAAGGTCAAGGTTCAAATCACTCAGAGTGGCTAGCGTCCCAGGTTCTATGCCAGGGACGTAGGGTAAACTGAAATACAAGTACTGTTCTCCAGAAACCCAGTTCCTGGTCTCCAGATAACACAGGAATGTCAATAAAGAGAGAAGTTTGGCAGGCCTTGGGCATGTCCCCTGACCTCAGAGTCTGTTTCCTTGAATGAGAAATTGAGATTTTCCTTACAGGTTCCTGAGAAAATTAGTTTGTCAACAATATCAAATACACCCAGCAGAGCGCAGCGCACAGGTTCTCCATGGAAAGCAGCTGAAATAATCTCAGGCACGAGGATGAGGTACTTTCTGGTTCCAAGAGACCAATTGTCTGACAGGCATGTACCACTCAACCCTCAGATGCAAAAACCTGTGCAGGCTGCCTGGCCTCACTGGGCACCTGTCATGTGCAAAGCTGAGGCCAGCTTCTGCTGCCTCCCACAGGGAAGTTAACAGAGGAGAAAACTTCAGTCTGCCTTCTTGTTGACATCTTCTGTAGGACCACAGCCAACAATGCAGGACAAACACAGGAATTAAGAGGCAGAAACAGCTCAAAGAGAAGGCTGTTCTCGTCTTTGGAGGTAGCCAAAGAGTTCTTCCACAGAAGCAAGGGAAAATCCCCGTCTTCTCAGGTCAGGTGTAACCCAGCTAATCTCTTGGCTTTGGCCTTTCCTCTTTCACGGAACAGCCCAATGCGACAAAGGGAGTTAAGTAAGACAGGGTGGGAGTTGCAGCTTCCCGTGCCTGACAGTGCAGCTCCCATATAGGTCCCTGCCCAAGGGAAGGCTGCAGCCAGAGACACAGACAGATGATGTCCCAATCAGGCACCAAGGGCCAGCGCTGGCACCGATGAGCAAGCCTGGTAAGCTTATATAACAAAGGGCTTGTCACCACTTCCTGCGATCCCATCACCAGCATTCCAACACAATGAGGCACTCTCAGCCCTGGCTTTGAAGTCCAACAACTCATTCAGATGGCCCCAGCAAAAACTTCAGCTGGGAGTCAGCAAACCTGTATTTTTCACGATATGCTTGACATACCACTTTTTGTTTTTTTACATTTATACTTGCAATTAAATAATCTGTGTTTGTTTTAAACAACGGTAAAACCGTCTAACCTTCCAGTGACAACCACTGTTCACAGTTTGGTCTATGTCCTTCCAGCTTTTTTCTACATATGTAGGTGTGAATGGGAGAATTCAATGTTCATAGCTTTCCCATCTGAGCGCCTTTTTCCTCTTGACAGTTCCACAGTGGGGTTAGCCAACCCCACTTTTGTTGGCTGCTCTTCTTCTTCACGATAATCATATGTCGCACATTAGCCATTTCCTATGGAGGGATATTTAGGTAATTTCCAATGTCCTGTTTTTCCAAATCTGTAGATGACTTTTAATTAAATCACTGTAAGTCTCTTTATTTTATTCTTAAATTTCTAGGAGGAAACCGCTGTGACTCAGAGAAGCAACCCTGAAGCCCTCTAAGTTGTATCCACTGTTTCCCTCATTCCTGGTCTGAAACCAAGCTGACATTTTTAGGGTTATAAAGTCCTGTCACTGCTGCCTTCTTAGCTAACTTCAGAATGGGTATGAGCATCTTCATTTTAAAGACGGGCAAGAGGCACAAAGAGATCCAGTGACTTGTCCAAGGTCAAACACTGTCACCTGGAATCCAGACTAACCTGAGTGGAGTTCCTTCACTGCCGCACACACTTCCTTTACTGGTATAGGGAGGCATTTGAGCAGGTATTACAGGCACATTTTAAACAAGTGCACGGGGCCAGGGACTTAGCTCAGCTGCATAAGCGCCTGCCTGGCAAGCGCGAGGTCGTGAGTTCAATCCCCGGGACCGAAAAAAATTTTAAAAACTAAAGATAAATAAATAAATAAACAAGTGCATGATAATTTATAATACATACAGTTTGCTATGACCTCCAAAATCAAATTTTGTGATTTTGGGTACAACTGTCAATGTCAGCTGATGTTTTCAAACATTCAACCCCAGATCAATGCTGGGAAGCATCAGAAGTCCTTCACCAAAGCCTGCAGATGTAGCTCAGTGGTAGAGCACTGCCTGGCATGCACAGAGCCCTAGGTTTGATCTCCAGCACTGCAAAGCAAAACAAAACAAAACAAAACAAAACAAAACAAAACAAGTCCCTCACCAAAAGTGCTCAAGCGGTCTTTCAGTAAGGAGAGAAACCATCATAATTTGGTGGCTATAGAAATAGACTTACTAACTTCCCAGTCTCTGATTTTTTTAGACTGTGAATACAAGGCTACTTTCAATTTTATAATCAAACACGATTTTGAAATTCAAATGCACAGACCTTCTAAAGAAGCCAGGCCTCCTCCTACCAGGGAAGCCATGACCCTCCCTTTTGTCATCTTTTTTTTAAAAGTCTGGGCAATACACAAGAATATATGAACTCCTTGCTTTGTTTCAGTACTCTTACAGATGTAAAGTTCCTTCCATTACAATCCAGGTGGCCATCAGAAATGTCCAAGTGTAACTCTCTAAATAAGAGAAAGCACATAGCTAAAATGTACTTTCAAGGCACAAAATGAGCACAAGCAGAACTACAAGCTGCTGAACTTTAAGTGATCTATAATATTCCAAAGTGTTTGCTGGTCTGTGGAGACACCAGTAAAACCAGAAGAAATCATCAAAGCTAAGACAATATTAAACGGCAAGGGGTTAAGATATTTTCTGGGACAACTATTCCATTTTTGTTTGTTTTGTTTGGTACCGGAAATCGAACTTGGGACCTTGCACTTGCCAGGCAGGCACTGTGCCACTGACCTATACCACTGGCCCCAGGCTGGCCTTGAACTCACTATGTAGCCCAGGTTAGCCTCAAACTCACTATGATCCTCCTGCCTCAGCCTCCCAAGTGTGTGGATTACAGGTATGGGCACCACACTCAGCTGGGGTGACTATTCCATAAAGATTCAGAAAGACATAAAAAAAAAAAAAAAGGACATTCTTAATTGAAAGCAAGAGTGAGACAAGAAAAAGGAAGTGCTTTCATTCCATCCATAGACTACAAATTCTGACAATGAAACTGCTCCGTCAGCAGCCCTCTGCGCTGTCACCATCAGCAATTTCTGCTTCCAACAGAGGCTTCAAGTCTAATAACCTTTAGGACTCCCCCACTCAAAGGGCTTGCCTGAAGGAAGGTAAATGCCATTCTCTCAAAGCCAAGCTCACCACCACCTTCATCTGAAGGTAGTATCAGCTCTGAATCTTGGGGTGGGAACAAGGCGCAAGCAGGACAGACCCTAGACACACTCCTGCGTTCTGGAAGTGTAATCCAGGCTGTCACAGTGTTCTCAGTTGTCCTGTGGGTGAGCAGGAAACGATGACACCAATTCCCACCATCTTGTCACTTCACAGTCACACGACAGATGGCTTTTAGAAGGATCCAGGGTCCCACAGAAACCCAGTGAGTAGTCTACCACAGCAGTGTTACTCCCAGATCCTTACAAAGCCTTCCTTCTGGCCTTGTGAAGAGAGCTATGCTGGCCAGTGATCCGAGTGACGGAAGGAAACGGTCAGGTACCCTCAGGAGGCTCTGAGACGAACGAAGCCCAACATACATCTTCCTGGTGGCCAATGTCTCTTTCCCTTCAGGGACCTTAAGGATTCTGAGCATTTACTCTCAAAGTTTTTTCCCCTGAGAAGGTGTCACCCAAAGGCCACTCACCAGCATGGGCTAAGTAAGAGCCCTGCTGCCCTCTGCTCCCCACTGCACTCCCCCCCTTCAGGAGGCACTCACGATGACAGCAGTGGCTTCACCATGGCTCCCTGCCACTATGGACTCCACCTTGGGATGCCTCCAGCTCTGGGCAGTGCTGCCACTGGGGAGAGCAGAGCACCCCAGGACCCCCCAGCCAAGGTCAGGGAGGAGCTCTGTTGATGCACAGCCAGCTGCCCCAGCCCGAGCCCCATGTGGATGGCTAGTAGGTGGCTCTATCCTTTCCTGCTCCCCGTTTCTGCAGAGGTGAGTCATCAGATTTACACAGGGCTCCTCCACTCAGCTGCCCTCACGGTATCAGCACCTTCATCCTTACTCTAAGGACCCAGTGTGTGCTCCCTCGGACAGAATGCAGACAAATACTCTGGCAGCAGTGTCACTAACAGACTCTCACAGACAGCATGTTGGCTACTGACAGCAGCAACTCAGAAAAATCTATTGCTTGACAGGCACTTGGTCCATTCCCTCCATTGACCAGTTGCCTGAGGGCAGCCTGAGCAGTCAGTCAGTTGCGTATTTCACAATTTAAGGACGCAGGCCAGGGTCAGGTGCTTTCTGCCCTTGCCTACAGGATCTGATGCCTTTCCAACTGGGTCCTCACCTCCAGGTTCAGTGTAAACCTCCCCTCCACCCAACCCATCCTCCTAAGCTGGTTTTCCTAGAACATACTGACTCTAGCACTTCTTTGCTCCAAAACCTTTTACTGTATCACCCACAAAACACAGACCAAACTCTATGGCCTGGCCTTGGAGGCTTAGATACTTGGTCCCAGTTGCCATCCCAACATCAGCCACTCAGGGCCATTCAGAGCCCACTCCCAGGATGCCATCCTCACATTCACTAGTGTTTAAACAGCAAGTTCTCTCTGTCCACGAAGGCCCAGCTCCTACACCACCTTCTTCACATGGCCTTCCCTGGTGCACCACTGCAGTGACATCCTGACAAAATGCAGATGAACAGTGCATGGGCCAAATCAGACACTTCATCAATGATAGCTATGGTTTCTAAATGGCCCTGGTCTCATAGTTCTGGGTCTCCTGGGTGACACAGACCTGCCCTCTGTCACAGCCCTCTGCATCTGTGTAGCACAGAGGTCAAGGGCAGACACAGGAGTCACACTAACTGCCTGGGCTTGACCTCCAGCTCCAATTCCACCTGTTAGTTACTAGCCATGTCAGCTGCATGCCTCACGGAACATGGGACTCTGAACAGAGCTTTCCTCCCAAGGACTGTTGTAGAGATCAAGGAGTTAATACAAAGAAAGCTCTTAGAAGCAGGGTATGGTGGTACATGCCTATGATCCCAGCGTTTTAGAAGAAGCACAAGTTCAACCCAGTATGGGTAACTCTGTGAGACCTTGCCTCAAGAAGTGGAGGGGATGTTAATTAGTGCGAAACCCTTGTACAGAGTATAGAACACCTCTCAGAACACAGTAGGAATCCCCAGAACTTTACTCTCCAGCTTCAGGGCAGTGTGCATCTACCACAAACTGACCCATCAGATATCAGGAGCACTTTTTAAGGGTGACATTCCTGGCTTTACCGTGGCTAGAAGAAGCCCAAAGTCTGAAGGTGGACTGAGATGCACAACAGCTGTGACCCTAATATAAAATCATTCATACCACACCAGTAGCACACAACTATAATCCTAGCTATCTGAGAGGCTGAGGCAGGAGGACTGCAAAATCCAGGATAGCCCAGGCAACTTAACACGTCTCAAAATAAAAATGAGAAGAGCTGGAGATGCAGTGCAGTGGTAGTGTGTCTCTCCTTTCCACTCCCAGTGCCACAAACAAACAAACATTGATAAAGTCTTCACAGGCCAGGAAATGCTCCACCACCGAGGCAAGTAATTTTGTTTAATTCTCACAATGACCACTGCACTTCCTTCCCCCAGACCTCAGCTCCCAAATGTTTTCTGCGATTTGTAATATGAGGATTTTCATGATCCCACCTCAAAGACCTATCACAAGGATCACACATGGAGTGTGATACACAGTTCTAGGCAGAGCAAGTGCTTAGAAAACATCATCCGTGGTTACTCTCCAAAGGCCAATGGGGGGATTCCTGGCTCGGAGACTTTAACTGTTGCCCGCAAATTACAAACAAAGCTTCAGAGCACCTAGGGGTAGGATATGAAGTCAGGCCTTTCGGTCCTGAAGCCAGTGCTCCCTTCTTGCCAGCAGTGAAACAGCAATACAATGCTGCTGGTATCTGATCACTAGCTCTGGGCACCTGTGATGTGTGGCTTTGCTGGCTACCCCACAAGGACAGACACCACGCCCAACCTCTGATACCATGTCACTCTCAGTCACCAACTTCTGCTCTACTTGCTGCCTACAGCGGGCTGAAGTTCTGGATGGTGGGTCCCACATGCTTCCCTGGGGAATCTATTCCTGCCTACTCTCCTTCCCTTCTCCCTGCCAAGACCACTCCCTCCAGCCTACCTGTAAATATAAGCCTGTTCCTATCAATTGTCTGTCTGTACAGTATATTCAACCAAAACTTGTTCCTGTAGTCACTTATAGCAGACACAGACCTGGAATCCATCCAGGGCTCCACTCTTACCACACTAAAGGTGCCTTGGAAGTTGGTACCTATGCTGGGAACTTGACCTCGTGGGGCAACGTTACAGCCTGCAGCTGCCTTCTGCCTTGGAAGATATCATCACACACCTGGGGGCTGCCATGTGGGAGAAGCCAGCAAGATCAAACTTGTTCCATTTCACCTCAGAGACATACCAAGGCAGCAGTAGGCTATACAGAAAGAGTTCAGCCCATGGAGGTCCCATGTAAACAAATAAAACTTGCACTAAATTAAACAATAAAACAAACTTTCAACCCCAGCTATGCAAAGGTGGCTGGCCTAGGTGGTGAATGACAAATCTTCTGGTCACTAATGTTTTCAAGCATGGATGGGAGAGGCAGATTGGAAGATTCCCCCCCACCCCACCCCCGGCTCAGATTTCAGCCTTGCCTGCAGGTCATAGTCATTTAGAGAGTTAGAAAATTATTGACACCCAGGCTCCATCTTCAGTAACCGTGACTTAATCTGTCTGGGGTGGGAACCACACAAACTGAAGTTTTAAAAAATGTTCCCCAGGTGACACTAATGTGTTGCTGGGACTGATTGAAGGCTCAGCGGCATGAAATGCCACACAGTATACTGATCCTCAGCCTTTTAGAACCACAGAAATGTACATCAGTGTTCCAGCAACTGTACTTTTTCTGAATTTACTCCTGATGAACACTCCTGGATTTAACCTATTCTTCCAGCACCAGCTGGTTAATGTCACAAACCCCACTGCAGACATAGCAGGGTATATCATCCCAATGCCAGCCTGAGCCAGCACAGAAAAACAGACCAGAAAAAAAAGAAAGAAAACAGACCAGAAAAAAGAAAAGAAGGAAAAACAGACCAGAGCACTTAAAAACTGTCTCTCGCTGATCAAAGATGTAGGAGACCTGGATTGATGGGTACCGAAAAGGTTAGTGACAGGAAGAATTCTGAATTCACAGTGCTTGAACTGGAATCTGGTAGATTAAAAAAAAAAAAAAAAAAAAAGATGACTAAGCAGCTAGCTGTGTTAGCGCACACCTAGTAATTCCAGCACTGTGGGAGGCTGTAGGGGAAGGCTCACCTCAGCAACTTAGAGACACTCTGTCTTAGAATAAAAAGAGAGGGGATCTAGCTCATAGTGAAAGCCCTGGGCTCAATCTCCAGCACAAAAATAAATACATAAATTTAAGTGACCTCAGTCCGGCAGTCCCACATGCCACACCTTCAAGTTTTAGCTTCTCTTCTAACCTGAACACTCCTCTCCACCGACTACTACTGCCAGGGTCCACCTCAGGCGTAAATGCTGCTTTTCTACTCTTCCTTCTGAAAATTGTTTTACCTGCCTCTCTATACTGGCACTGAACTCTTTCTGTCTTGCAATAAAAATACTCTCGGGCCTTTCCAATCCACCCTCCTGGGCCCTGAGTTTGAGTACTTGGGCTTAATCATGTCCAATTATCCTGCAGGACTGAACTCAGTGCTGGAACGTGACTGGCATCTAAAATATGTGTTATGTGTGAATGATATATCTCTTTCTCCACAAAGTCACTAGGTAAAACCTGAAACAGACTCTTTCAACTAAAGCCATACAGGTAGGGTAGATCAACCAGTGATCATACCAAATACACCTAAGCAGCCAGGCCCCAGCAGAAAAGCTGATTCCACTAGGAATGAGTGAAGCTTCTCTGGTGAATCCCAACCACCACAGCAGGTTTGGCATCCAAGAATAAAGTGCTAATAGCCGGTTGCTTCCCTCAGCCGTCAGGAGTTGAATATGTAACAACACAAGGGTCTCTGCAGACAAAAGTCTTCATCAGCATATCACAATCACTGATAAGACCTAAAGAGAGACAGAGTCAAAACAGTTCAGTCTATAAGGGCACTTAAAAAAATGCAAGATCTGGCAGGCAAAGAGATGTCCCAAAACAAACTAGCTGTTCAGAAAAATAAAAGGACAATCCTACCTTATACCATAAATCAGACTACAAACAGATTAAAATTATTCAATGTAAAAAGAAACCATCAATGTATCAGAAGGAAATATGGACTCAATACTGGAGTAAAGAAGACTTTCTAAGCAGCAAACTGAAGGAGTTATGAAGAATACTGAGCCTTACTTAACAACAGAAAATAATTCACGGTAAGCAAAAACAATCACTAGACAGAGTCAAAAACTGAATTGTAAACTTTGAAAAATATTCTGCAATTGAAATGGCAGGTAATCCTTATTGTGCTATCCTTATTGCACAGAGTTCTTACAGACCAATAAAAAGAAAACCTCTGCAGTAGAAATGGCAGAAGATATAAGTAAACAATTCTAGGGAAAAAAACAACACAAATGATCAATGTATATATGCACCAGTAACCCAAGAAATTGCAAATTAAATTACATTAAAATCTCCAATGTTTCCTGAAAATATTGTGTACAAAATTACTGATATACTGAATACATGGAATTTGCCAAAAGTTTTACCCACTTTACTCAACAATTCGCAGTATCAATCCCAGGGAAGTAATCACAGACCTCTGCAAAGAATTAAGTTCCAAAGGTGTTCATCACAGTGCTACTAAGTTAGTGAAGATGGCAGAGCTAAAATATGCAAACAGAATACATAGCCATTAAATTGCTGTTGTTTAATATTCAAAATAACATAGATATCATTCTGTGTCTTTGAGAAAAAAATGCGCAATATATTTAATTTTTGTGGCAAGAAAATGGATGCAAGATGGAGAAACATTAAAATGCTAGTGATGGTTTTCTTCAGTTACACAATTAGGGCTGGTTTCTATCTTAGTTTGGCTTCTCCATATTTTTACACCAAACTTATCTTAATCTTGTAATACGGGAGGAGAGAGTTACTACAAATACTGAAATACACCTCAAAATTCAAGCCTGACTGTTTCTGAGAACTGGCTTAGAACACAGCCAACTCACACTGGCAAACACAGAAGGGCAGGTAAGGACTGCACCATTCCTCAAATGCCACGTGGTCCCCAAATCACATGCTATGGCTTTGGAATGCATTAGAGGGATTACGGGGCTGTCTGGCTTTCTGAGAGTACATATCCAACAAAATGCTTTAGTGTCACTGTTAAGAATTTTCTGATCACTTTCATTTTTAGCATTTCACCTGGTACTGGAGAAATCCAGAGAGGCATGTTCTCCTAGGTCTGCCTCTTCCACGCAGCCCATGTTCTGTGAGCCTCACATAGGGGAGAACTTTCCCAATAATCAGTAGTGATCAGCAATGAAGCACTCTGATTAGCAGAACAGTGGCAGTTCCTGTTGCATTCCTGGACACTTAATCACGGCAAACACCTTCACCCTCCCAGGTGCCCCGCTCAGCCATGCAACACAGCAAGTGGCCTCTTTGTAGTACTGGGTGACTTAGGACCAGTGGCAGGCAGGGGCCGTTCCCACTGACCTTTTGTCCCTTTCCTCTAAGCTGAGCTTAGGACCCTCCCTACTAACTTTCTGTCCTACTCAGAGTTCAAGTAAAAGACCTTATTCGTCCCACGAGGCCTGTACCACCCCCCACCCCCCAGTCATGCAGACCTTATGCTGCCAAGCCTCAGGCATCTGCCTGGCACCTCCCTCTGCTTGCAATGCTCTTCTCAGACAGCCTTGTGACTCACATCATACCAACCTTCAGCAAAGCCCTTCCTGAGCACCCAAAGGAAGTGACACCCACCCAAACTCAGGCTCACTTTATCCTTTTTATCCTTTTCTCCGCAGTCACCAGTCCTGACCTGTGAGCATGACTGACTCCTCCCATGAGAGGGGAAGCTCAGGGAGGCATGACTTGTTCTGTTTGATTCACTGCTATTCCCAGCACATACACAGAACAATACCCAGCACGTTACAGGCCCTAAGGAATACATACTGAATGAATAAATGAATGAATAAGGAGAAAGGACTTGGCATGGGCTCTGGAGGTCCAGTCCAAAAGTCACAGTCCAGGGGATCCACCCCACCCACCTATTAAATCACTTCTCTACTGCTCAGCTCTGGAAGCCCCTTTCTGACCATTACTATTAAGTGTTGCTTGGAAAACACTGGGCTGAGTCACTCCCCAAGGCACTGACTAATTCTCTCTCCATACCCTAGACCCACCTCCAAGATCCTTCCTTTACAGCATAATGGGAAAGCCAGAGACAGTTCCCCTTGGAGAAAATGGAAAGGAACTGAATGATTGAGAGGCAAATTCAGTTCTTCCTGGCTCAGCAACTGAAAAAGCTCAAACACTCAGGAAGTTAGTGCCTCTGAAAGTGAAACATTAATAGAAATATTACTGGAAAATACCAAACAGGAAGATAAGGAAAATTCCATTGTGGAGGCAAGGTCCGCTGTCCATGTGTCTTAACAGTCTCAGCAAAGCATTTGTGAATCAAAACACAGAAAGAAACGGAAATCAATCAGGCTATCACCCTTCCTGTGGACTGGACAAGCCACCTCCACACCACCTCAGCCCAAAGGGCATTGGGCTCAGAACATCAGCCAGGCTGCTGGCTTGGCCAAAACCTGCTCTGAAGCAGGGCAAACTCCATTCCTCTCTGAGCCTGTTGCTTGTCCATCTGGAGGTGGGGATAAGGGTGATTTCCTCACAGAATGCCTCTGAGAAGCAAAGCTAATTACAGGTGAAACAGTGCATGCACAATGGCTCATGCCTGTAATCCCTGCATTGTGGGAGGCTGAAGCAGGAGGACCATAAGTCTGAGCCCAGTTTGGACAACTTAGCAAAACTGTTTTTAAAATAAAAATTAAAAATCTGGGAATGTAGCTCAGTGTGAAGACTTGGGGTTCAATCCCCAGAACTGGAAGAGAAAAAAGAAAAAAAGCACCCTTCAAACCAAGGAATATGTCACTGTTACAGTGCCAACAGATTGTTTTTCCTGGTACCAGGGATTGAACCTGGGGCACTTTACACGGAGCTACATCCCAAGCCCTTTTTGAGACAGTCTAAGTTGTCCAGGCCACAGCTACCCTCAGTGCTAGCATGAGAAGTGTGTGCACCCATGCCCAGCCCAACAGAAAGACCAAGACAAGCTAAAACTAAGGCCAAGAAAATTCAGGCATGAGACTGTGCAACTTGAGGTGGTATAAGGTGATTAAAAACATACTCTGGATCCAGGTTCAAATCTCATCTGCCACTTACTGGCTGTGTGACCTCAGACAAGTTATGGAGTTTTCTGTGTCTCAGGGTTTTTTGTTTGTTTTGTTTTTGTTACTGGGGATCAAACTCATGATCTTGCACTTACCAGGCAAGTACTTAAACCACTGAGCTAAATCTCCGGGTCCTGTGCCTGTGCCTCAGTTTTTTCCTGAGTAAAAAAAGAGATTAAGATCATCACCAAGGGCTATGGTATGAAGTAAAACAGTTAACCTATAAAGCACACAGTAAAGCACCTGGCTTAAAATATGTATCAGCTAACATTATTGTGGAAAGCTCACTTACTTCAAGGGATTATCTTCCTTTTCTCCAGTACTCTTCCTCCAAGAAGCCCTCCTAGCTTCCCTCGAGTGAAATACACTTCCCTCCTCACTCCACTTCTTTGACTCCACAGAATCAAGCCTTGCCAACCAACCCAAACCACCTCTACATCAGAATGGTTCTCAGCTCACCCACACCACTGTGTTTATAAATTCTGCCACATATACCTGTGTTTCAACTTTGGTTCTTGTGTCTGTCATGAAAGCACAAACTCTAGCCAGGTAATTCCTGACTCCTGGTTCATCCCGATACTTTCTGAAAGTGGCCTGCACAAAGCAATTCCTCAAGTCAACACAGACCACACAGAAGTGAAGTCAGAGACCAGCCAGGTACTGTGGTGCATCCTGTAACCCATCACTAAGAAGACAAATGCAGAAAGATCACGAGTGCAAGTCCAGCCTGGACTGCGTAGCAAGAGCTTGTCTCACAAAAGAGAGATCACTACAGCCTGTTTCTGTCCTGGTACGCAGCCCAGCCATGTATCTCAGTCCCAGCAAGCCAGTGGGGCATGTGGCCAGCTCTTGGTTGTGAAGCCTAAAACACCACAGTGGTGGTGAACAGAAGGCTTACACATGCCTTCAGTGGGCTGCAGTGGGCTATTATCACTGAGAGCTCTAAAAGGTTCGCCATCACAGGTTTATGGTCACAGCTGCGGGGCACTAGCCTTCCCCGCAGAGCACTCACTACCCCCTTGACTCTCCTAGCATGATCTAAACCCAGGACAGGGTGACTGACTGAAGGAAACCACACCTGTTTCAGATTTGCCCTTTAAACCCAATTTTACGGCTCAGAAATGCTTTGGGGGCAGGGAGAGAATGGGGTCAAGTCATGGGGGTTAAGTCCTTGGATAATCAGTCATGTTCGGAGGTTGTCAGACCGGAGCAGATGGTCACCTGATCTCCTTCAAGGAAACTAAAGTTCCACGTGGGTATGGGCCAAGGCACCACCAGGCGTGGGTGGTGTGTGTGTGTGTGTGTGTGTGTGTTTTCTTTAAAACGCGGTATATACAGCAAGGCCAGTCATGAGAGGGAGAGAATGCTTGGTGTTAGAATGAGAAGACGTGACAGTTACATGACACACATTTTGTGCAGCCGTCCTCTGGGATATGTCAATCTTGTGCTCAGAATTTCTCTATAAAATAATTCAAGTGCTGCATTAACATCTTCTTTATGGAACTCACCGCAGATGGGGAGAAAGAGAGGAACAGCTCTGGGGTCTTTTCTAGGAACACTGAACCCCAGATTGAAACGGGGAATTAGCCAGAGGGATGAGAGAAGAGAAATATTAAGCATAGAGGAGGAGGAGGCTTAAAGCACACACCTCAGCGAACAGCAGAGCCTTTCCATATCTATCTATCTATCTATCTATCTATCTATCTATCTATCTATTGTCTTTTTGAGACAGGGTCTGGCCATGTAGCTCAGGCTGGCCTTGGCCTCACTTTGTAGCCCAGGCTGGTCTTGAACTTGCAATGATCCTTCTGCCTCAGCCTCCAGACTGCTGGGATTCCAGGCGTGAGCCACCACACCTGGCTATTTATTATCTTTTGAGAGAGGTTCTCACCATGTAGTTCAAGCCAAACCTGAACTCACTACCTATCCCAGGGTAGCCTCAAGTTTGCCACCCTCCTGCCTCAGTCTCTTGGGTGCTGGTATCACAGGCATGTGCCACCACGCCTGGCTTTTCTACCTCTATTTAAAATGTGGGAACAAATCAGTAAAAAGCATACAGGTTGTAGTCTCAGACTAAACAGGGGTGACCTTTATTCCATTACTTGGTAACTGCGGGTGTCTTTCACATCTCTAAACCAGTTTCTTTATCCATAAGATGGGGTGATACTATATGCCACAGATGACAGCATTTAAGGCTCTAATTAATGGCTTGTTTGTATCTTTGCCCTTTGCCATGGGACTCCACAGATCCTCTCCTCTCCTTAAATACTGGCCTCAAACTGTAATTTGCTTTGGCAAACAGCAGACAGAAGAATAGGGACAGTGCCAGTTACCCACCTCAAGAAACCTTGTGGGCCTCTATGCTTCTTGGGAATCTTACAACCATCACACATGTTAGATGAGGGACTACATGGAACAGAAGTCAATGGTCACAGCCCACGGCCATCCTAATCAGCCAACCCAATACGTAACAAAGCCCAGGCAGGATCAGCAGGCTTGAGCAAGCCAGGTGAGATGAGGAAAGCCTGTCAGATATGCAAACTCCATGACTGTACGATGAAAGCTTACTGTAAAGACTGGGTTCAAAACTACAGCCCACACGGCAGCCAGCTGCCTATTTTTGCAAATAAAGTTTTATCGGAACAGAATTATTCCTAATTAACCCACTGTCTTTCAAGTTCCAACAGTGGAGCTAAATGGGTGTGATGGAGACCGCAGCTATCAAATTAGGTCCCAACCTTTTCCAAAGGACAGTTACAGAACAGGAGAATGTGGCTGTTAACCAAAGGGCAATGACCAACAGATCAAATCTGACTGGTTTCTTTCCATCAAGCCTGACACCAATGATTTTCTGCAAAGAGGACGAAATGGCAAGTCACAATTCCCCAGCAAGGTGCACTCCTTCTTCCCTCTGTGTGCGCCAGGGTCCTGCTGTAATCTTCCCCCTCTACCTGGCCTGCTGGGCTCGCTATCACTCTCTCTCAAGCCCCGAAGCCCTCTTCCCACTTCCTTGCCCTGGGATTCCCACTCCTACCAGAGTCAGCTCAGATGTCACCTTCTCCTAACAGCCCTGCTTTATTGGCCAGTGTCCAGATCTTCCCAGGCCTTCCCACACATTGCTCTTCTAGCTTTCCTCAGGTTGCGACATAAGATGAACATGACTGTTCTTTGATACTCACGGGACACTGGTTCCAGAACCCTCCCTAGATACCAAAATCCTAGGATCCTCAAGTCTTGTATATAAAATGACACAGTATTTGCATATGATCTATACACGTCCTCCCATATTCTTTAAGCCACCTCTAGGTTACTTATAATACCTAAAAGAAAGTTATATATTTAGTAGTTATGCTATATAACTATGACCAAAAGGGAATCACCAAAAAAAGAAAAAGACAGTACATGTTAGTGATTTTTTAAAAACATTTTTGATCTGTAGTTGTTGAAACCCAAAGATGAAGAACCTGAGGATACACAGCTGATTACATCCAAACGTAAGTTAAGAACCTTATTCTTTTGAAAGCTGGCCACCACTGACTTCTCTCTGAATTCTCCCTGCCTACCAGGCAGCTCAGAGACAGTTTGCTAGATGTTAAACTAAAACAGATACGATATTAGTTAGTCCATGTCTAAGTTACTTTTCTTGTTGCTGACACAAAATAACTGACACCCAAAGGTAAAGGAGAAAAGGTTTATTCAGCAGTTTGCAGAGGTTTCAGTGTAGAGTTGGCTGGTTCCATGGCAGAGGGGCATCGCAGAGGAAAAACAGCTCATGGTGGGCAGAAAGCAGCAAAACACTGAAGTAGTGAGGATGCAGGCAGAAAGCGACAAGTAGCAACAACTGTTCCTTGTACTCCATTCATGCTACCCACCCTGAGGTAGCACTTGTATCCAGGGTGGGACACCCTTAATCCTAGCATCCCACCACGAATCAATCCCAGCACCACACGCTCTAGTTCCACTTCTGAAAAGCCTCCATCTATGACTGAAGGAAGCAATGGAGGGGGATCTACATACCAGCCATAATACTACCTAGCACGGAAAATGTGTTTAACCCAATACTGCAGGGAGGGGGATGTAGCTCAGTGGCACAGCGTCTGCCTGGCAACACGAGGCCCTGAGTTTGATTCCCAGCACCAAAAAAAAACAACAAAAAAAAAACCAAACTGTGGATGCTGATACAATAGCAAGTGTTGGTAAAAGTTAACACATATTAAAAACCCAGGAAAACTGATATCATGATGCATCTTGACTTTCTCAGTTGTGGTCAGACATTTACTTAATTATGGTAAAAGAAACAAAACTTTCTGAACAGAAAGCGTAAATGGGTGAGAACTGTTTGCCCCAAAGGAGACTCACCAAGCAACTAGTCTTTTTTGCATCTTTTTTTTATATAAAGCACAACTTATTTCTACTTAATGTCCCTTCATTTCTTTCCAGGAGCTCAGGCCCTCACCATCTCTTACCTGAAGTACAACTGCCTCCTAACTCTAGTCCTATTTCCCCCAGATTTTGGTAGCGGTTTATAACATGGAATGCTCCTCTGTCATGGCTCTGAGCACCCTGCTTCACTCACCAGTTTTCAGACTCTACTTCAGGGGTTAAATGTCAGCCTTTACCTCTTCCCCCATTGTCACCTCTCATTCTCCAAGCATGAAAGCTCCGGTTTCCAAGAACATGTCCTACACTGGAGTTTTATGTATATTCATATATACATACATACCTTCCACGTATGTGCATACAGTTACACACACATACATATATACACAATTAACCTGACACGCACACATTCCTAGCCTGCACAAAATTCCACTTTTATTTCTACATTCATTTCAAAGTTACCTTCTAGACAAGATCTCTCCAACTTCTCAAGATAAAAACAATGGGAAACTAATGATGAAAATATGCACTAATGGGCTGAGGATTTAGCTCAGTGGCTTAAGCACCTGCCTGGCAGGCGGGAAGTACTTGTGTACCAGCCCCAGTACAAAAAAATAAAGGAAGGAAGGAAGGAAGGAAGGAAGGAAGGAAGGAAGGAAGGAAGGAAGGAAGGAAACAAAGAAAGAAGGAAAACTATGTACCAGATTAAGATGTGATACATGTATCAACTCTCCCAGATGAATCTATTCATCATGTATCACAAAGTGTTCTGCTTCATTCCCTCACTCCTTCCAGGCTGGAACTAAGAGAACTCTCAATACAAAGTAAGTGCTGGCTAAGTTATGTTAGGAGAGAAACAGCACAGCAAACACAATCACTCTTTCCGGGGACTTCAAAAGACTAGATGCAGACTGGATGCAGCCTTGGTGGGGAGGGAGGGATATGGCCAGGTGTGCCCGCTCACTTAGGAGAACAGGGAGGTGCCTAAGTGTGTGAGAGAAGAAAGCACAAATATTTAAGAAGGTAGGATAAGGGGTTCCACAGGTAAATGGATATGGGTGGCGTGGTGTCAGTGGAAGGAGGATCCACTGACGAAAAAGTTCCCACTCCACACTGCAGTAAGCTCAACTCAGGTCTGAAGTTAAAATCAAACACAGGGCCTGTCACCAGGGCACATTCATCAGACCTAACAGGCTCATCCAATTCCCTAAGGACTGACAAAGGCTGAGTAGGGGACCACAGTGAGTTTTCCTGATCCATGGTGGAAGGCAGAAGGAAGGCTCTGGGACCTTAAGGGCTGCACTGCAGTGTTCCTGGCCTTCCAAAAGCTGTCTGGCTGGAAATTATGTGAAAATCAGACTATCTCCTGACTACCTGATGGGTATGGGGTGTTGGCCCGGGACTGGGAAGTGGCCATGAGCAGAGAGCAGCAGACAAAGGGCATCTGGAGTACACATCCGAAGAACCTCTGGCCAGAAAACTCAGAAGGAAGGTTAAGGAGCCAGAAGCCACGGTGGCCCCAGGATCAGCAGCCAAACATCTCTGAGAAACCTGTCAGAACGCAAATCTTCCGTCCCCACCCCCACCCCGGGCCAACCAGGCTTATTGAATCAGACACTACAGGAATAGGGCCCTTTAGTCTGAGGTTTAACCAGCCTTCCAGGTACACTGAAGTGTGTGAACAACCACCGCACCAGTCTTGCAGACCTTGCCTTGCTGCCTCCTCCCCTCCCTAGCGGCCTCCTTTCCTCTTCGGTAGAAAAACATCTGGTAACTGCAATGCCTGTCTCCGGAGACAGACAACTTCTTAAAAGATCAAAGAGCACAAAGTCACAACGTAGGAGGTGAAAAGCAGCCCAGAGAGATGGTTTGCAAGAAGCCAGTTTGATCGTGTCACTCCAACAGCTAAATCCATTCACCAGTTCCCCACTGTGCTCAGTTTATAAGCCCCTCCCAGACATTACTATACCGTGCAGGTCCTGCCCAACTCTAACCAGTGGATTCCAACCACACAGGATTTCACCTGCAAGCCCCTAAAGCACCAGGCTCTCTTCTCCAGCCACCCTCTCCCACCTTGATAATGGTCTTGCTTTTTGGGTCCCCTCCCTGACCCATCCTTTAACACTAGGCCCCAACACAGCACTGGTCACAGCACAGCAGCTAGGTCCAGCATTTACTGCTGACATTTAATTGTATAAGAGTCCCGCTCTTGCGTTTGGCAAGACAGAGCACAAGATATACCTCATGACGGAATAAAGCCAAGTCCTAAATACAACTGACATTCCAGCTACAAAACATATTATTCCTAAGTATCTGAAACAGTCTTAATTGTAATTGGAAAAAAATGTTTAAGCCACAAAAGACTTTTAAAAAGTGAGCAAGTAGAGGCACTAGCAACAGGAAAGAAAAGCAGATCTGATGCCCTACGCAACAATGGGGATGCAGGCAATCCAGCTGCTCACCTCCCCAGAGCTTTCACCCCACCTTCCAAACTCAAAAATTCCAGGTTCTCTTAATCAAGTGTGGACCATGCATAAGACAGCCAGGAGCCTCACAGATCAACCCTAAGCCCACAAGCCTACAGGCCCAGTGGTTCCCAGCTGTCATCCTGGGTGTTTGGAAAGCCCACAGTCCAAGCTTCTGTGATGTGTCCTCTAGACTGCCCACACCAGCACCTGGGGCAGTCCAAACAGTGGAGAGGATATCCTGGGACATCTAGGAGAAGGGCCAGGTCAAAAAAAAATATTAAAGAAGTGCATGCTCTTAGTCCTCCCTCGAGGAAAACAAAAAGATCTTTCCAAGCACGAGCTAGCAGGTAGAAGTCTGTCTCTCTCCTGTTGGAACATTCAACAGGACTCTTTATTAGACTGTCCCAACCCAAGGCTAGCCAAAAGTTTACCTTTGGGAGAAAAATGCAGGGAAGAACAAGAGCAGGAGCCTGACAGCCAGACAACTCTGCCCTAAGGAGCAAGCACTCCCACTGGGCCTCAGATTTAATCAAAACACTGCCTTCCATCAGAAGTAGACAGAACAAGTATTATTTTATGGGGGAAGGAGCGTGTCTCTGGAGTATGATGGGGAGCCCAGGCCGGGTCTGGCTGTAATTAACTGGCCTGCTTCAAAGGGTGGGGGTAGGGATCAAGATTGCCTGATAAATTAAGAAAGGGGTTGTCATAAAGTTCCCCTGTCCCTGGACTAGTAGGGCTGGGACAGGACGGGGAAAGCAAATGGGTCTCCATTCCGCCCCTAACAGGCGGACCCCCTGCAGCGCGCAGCCGGCAAAACAGCCTGGATCCCTCAGGACCACTCTAGGGGATAGAGCGTTTCAACCGGAAAAGCACGCGTAGGGGTTCCCAGCGCGGCTCCAGTACAAAAGACCGCCCAGCTGGGAAACCCGGCAGGGAGGGCAGTGCATTCACAAGGGTTTACACGTACCCGTTCTGAGAGCACCAGTCTGGATCTGCAACCAAGCTATGTACTATTGCTCGAGCCCCTTGCCGGCTCTGGACCTCAGTTCCTATCCACATTCAGTGCGTGCACTTATGTGTCTGTGTATACGGCGGACGGACGCCGGGGGAGAACAGGGTAAATGCTCTTTCAAGCTGGCGACAGCCCCGGCTCTCCGACTTTACTCTAGAGCCACAAGGGCTGGCTGGGTCTCTGGTCCTTGGACAAGGCTGGGCGGGGCCGTTCTCGCTCCAGCTTTGGGCTCTGAGAGGGGGCGTTCTAGGAGCAGCAGCGATTGACCGTGTTGGTTGCTGGTCAACCATCTGGAGCAATGCGTGTATAGAAGGGGTCATAAGGTGGGAGCAGTGCAGGAGGCCTTACTCCAGGGTCCCAGGCCGAAGTTGATGTAAGGGCTGGGAACCCGGGAGCCTCGGTTTTCCCGCGCCCACAATGGTTCTGTAACCTCGGGTGAGGAGCAGGAGCAGCTTACCTTGTCCTTCTTGCCGGCCCCGCTCTCCTCCGTGGCCGAGGCAGCGCACTTGTTGAGCAGTTTCTTGCTTCCACAGGCCGTCGGGCTCCAGGTGCGGCCCCCCGAACAGGAGGCCCCTGGGGGGTCCCCGGTCCCGCCCGCGGCGGCGCTCTCCACTTTGATGAGTCGGTGTTTGGGGGAGATGTAGCGCACCTCGGCAGGCGTGGCGGGCCGTCGCTCGCTGCTGCTGCGGTAGAGGTGCGGGGAGCCGGAGGACGACGACGAGGACGCGGCGGCGCCGGCGCCCGAGGAGGCACAGCAGCAACCGGCGGCGCCGGACGCGGACGAGGCCGAGAAGGCGCGCTGGCCCCCGCCGGGCTCCCCGCCGCCGCCGCAGTAGTCCAGGCGGCACATGGCGCGCAGTTTGCGCAGCGACGAGCCGGGCCCGTTGTAGGGGTCCTCGAAGTCGCGCTCCTTCTGCGCGCGGTAGGCACGGATGAGGTCACTCGTGCTGCCGCTCTCGTCGGGCAGCGAGCCCGACGAGGTCGAAAAGCAGGAGGCGGCCGCCGGACCGCAGGACGCCGAGGCGGCCTGCGGCACGGCCTGGGGGGGCTGCGAGGGCCGCTCGCCCCGGCGCCGCTGCTCGCGGTAGTCGGGCCTCGGCGGCTGCGGGGGACTCTTGGTCTTGCTGTTGCCCAAGCTGAAATATTTGTTCAGCCACTTGGCCATGGCGAGAGGCCGCCTAGGGCCGCGGCGCGGGAACCTGGTCCGCCGCGGCGGCCATCCGGGGGCCAACGCTGCAACCCAGGTCCTCGGCGCCCCGGCCCCGGCTGGGGGCGTCCGGGGCGCCCACTCCAGACGCCAAGTTCAAGTTCTCGCTTTCGCCGCAGTCGCCTCCTGCTGGCCGCTCTCGGACCCCCGCAGCTGCAGCGCCGCTCTCCGCCTCGGCCGCGCGCCTCCTGGGCTCCGGGTCTCGCGCCCCTCGCGAGCGCGACTCATAGGGTCCCAGCCCGCGACCGCCGAGAGCGCCGGCCCGAGCAGCCCCAGCCGCGGACGCTCCGGCCGTGCGCCCCGCTGTGGAGCGCGCGCCTGCCTGCTCCGTCGGAGCGGCAGCCTCGCCTCGGCCGGGACCCGCGGCTGCTCCGGGAACTTGGCGTCCTCTGCTCCTGCCTTTCCTTTCCGCGAGCTCTGGGGCGAGCCGGGCCCCTCTGCCGGCGGAGAGCGGGCGGGCGAGCCAGCGAGGTAGGCAGCCGGCGCCCGCCCGAGCCCGCGCGCCCGATCCCGTCCCGGCGGCGCCGAACGCAGCCGCTGCCGCCGCCTCCCGACCCCCGCGTGTGTGACACCCGGGCCGCCAGAGCCCGCCCCGCGCCGCGGCCCCGCCCTCAGCCCGCGCGCCCCGCCCCCGCAGCCCCGGGCCGCGGCTCACGCCCCGCCCCCGCCACGCCGGGCGCTCGGCGGGCGCTGCGCGCTCTGCCAGCACGCGCCGCCTCCCGCGGCCGCTTCGGCGCCGGCCCCCCCGGTCGTGCCCCAGGGCGCCAGGGTCCCGCAGAGCGCTGCCCCCGCCTCGCTAGTCACCCGCCGCCGCCTAGGGCGAGAGCTTGCCAGGCTGAGCCTGCTGCTCGCAGAAGCCAACCCGTCCTCAGTCCCCTGGGACTCGTGCGCTGTACACCCCAGGGACGCCCTCGGTCGGGGTGGCATTAACACAGGACCTTCCTAGTTCACAGCGTGGCCCGTGCGGAGGACACGCGGTGCCAAACGTCCTTTAAGGACAGACTGCTGGACCCCGTTCTTAAAGGGGCAGAGACTCCGGTTCAGTCCCCGGGCGCCAGGTCTTAGGAGGAATCTTTATGCTAATGAGTATATTAGCAATCCGGATGACGGATGCGGACCGGATAGGCGGCGGGGGCCAGACGCCGCACCAATCCCAGAACAAGACTAAGGGGAGGTCGGAATGTTTGCTTACCTTTTCACCTCTGAGGAAGTCCGGGCTTTAACCCTGTTCACTGCCAACCTGGCAAATCGAGCTGTGAGAACGGTTGATGCCTAAGGTTGAAGGAACTGGCAAGGCTCCATTTAATACAGAAGTTTCATTTTACAGGCGGAGAAACTGAGAGCTCAGGAAGGTCACACAGATGGCATTGGACGCCAGTTCTTGAATCTGGTGACACAATAACGGTGCCACTCCATACTATTTGGTGACTAGCCAAAACTGAGAAAACCCAGGATAAAGGAGGGGCACCGCGTGTGCAGGGTAGCTTTTCCCAGGGTCCACACCCAGGGGAGATGGCATGCTCCCCGTTGAAATCAAAATCATGCCTGAAAATGAGGTAGCTGCTTCTTGAGCTTTGATTAGGCAAGCTCCAGGAATGTAGTAGTTTCACCCTAAGATGTGGGTACATAAGAGCTGAGAAATTCTCTTAAGAAATTGATTTCCTGGAACAATACCTATTGCAAGTTCATCTGCTGTGTGTGCATTATAGAGGCAGCATTCTTTTTCCTGTTTCCTGTGGAACAGTAGTGTTTGGGGTGGTCAACAGGGCCAAGGGCCTGCAGGAGCTGGAGGTTACCCTGTCTGAGGCCCCGGGAGCTGGAGGACAAGAACTACACGCTCCTGCAGCGCTCTCTCTCTCTCTCTCACCCTCACCCAACAGACTCAGGTCTGTGGCCATAGCCAAGAAATAGTAGAAGCAGGAGGCCAACTTGGGCCTCACCATGAAGAGGAGCTCTGTCAACCACACACCAAGACTGGCAGCAAACGTTCCATTGCCTCTGTTTGGTCAGACAGGACTGTTATCCTCTAAAGCCAGCTGAAATTTACTCCCATCCAAGTACTAACCAGGCCTGACCTTGGTTAGCTTCGAAGATCAGAGGAGACTGTGTTTATTCAGGGTGGCATGGCCAAGACGGCCAGGTGAATTTTCTAAATCGCCTTTGTGACCTGCGCCTGCCTCCATAATGTCACCAACTTGTTCTTACCAGGGATCTAGTCAAGCATTTAAAGGAAATAATATGGGGGGAGGAGGCTAGGAATAGGGAAAACACTCAGGAATTGACAGCAGTTTATTTTGGGTTTCCCTAGACTTACCTATATCAAATTACCCTTTGAATCACTGCTGTGCTACATAAGCACTTAATTGTCCTGCATAGAGGCCCCAACAGCAAACCTGAAAGGCAAGGACATTCTCATCCTAAGCAACACCAACAAGGAATCCTCTCCAGCCCCTTCCCTTTCCACTTCTGCTTCTGGGCTGGGAAGGAGGAGCAGCTAGGTCCTGGCAGCCAGCCAGGCCACCTGGGGCAAGAAAGTCCTCTCCAGGGTCTGGAAGCTTGTTCCCCGCATATGGGCAGCACATGGGAGAGTTCTCTCTGCCCTTTCTGCAGATGTAGAAAGAGAAGTTCTACTTCACAACTTAATTTTTCCATTTCACTTTCAGCAGGCCATGGGGTCAGAGCCGCTTTCCCATGTGATGCCTCTGCTGGGCTATAATTTGCAAGCCAGAATTATTGTAATGCTATAGTATTATGCCAGGAACTTCCAGAGTACTTATGTATCTGCTCAGCTCCTAAACGCTCTCTATATAATTAGCCCCCCCCATACCCCTGCAATCTGGTGTTATTCCCAGTTTACAGATGGGGTGGCTAGCTTAAGGTGGTATTTACTTCAAGCAGGCAAGAACCCCGTGGATGTTTTCCCTTGAGAACATGTAGAGACATACCCTCCAAGACTGAGTCAGAAAGAATCATTCTGAAAGGAAACTGAAAATCTTCCTGTGGCAGAGTTGGAGAAGCAATTGAGCCCAGTGATTTGAGGAGCCAGGCTTCCAGGAAAAGGATCAGAGTGCTCTGGAGGCTTAGCCCATAGAAAAATGGGAATGGCAAAGGGGAGAGATTGAGTCAAGAGGCACATGTGAGCCTTCCATGGTGGTGCATGCCTGTAATTCTAGCACTCTGCGAGGCTGAGGCAGGAGGACTGCAGATTCAAGGACAG
Organism: Dolichotis patagonum; assembly: GCA_004027295.1. NCBI lineage: Eukaryota > Metazoa > Chordata > Mammalia > Rodentia > Caviidae > Dolichotis > Dolichotis patagonum. Next base: position 81,081 of record PVJX010005762.1, read on the forward strand.
CCTGAGCGGCAATTAACTTAGTGAGACGCTATCTCAAAACAAAAACAAAGTTCGGGAATATAGCTGAGGGTGGAAGGCCTGAGCCCAATATTCTGTGGTGCTGTAAATAAACCATGCTCATTGCTCTTGGAATTTTGGGCTTTTTCTGTACATTCCCCGTGACCCATTTCCTTGTTCAGAGGGTTGGCTGTGTTGGTGTGGCTGCCTGAAAGGGAAAGGGATTCAGAGGCACCAACCAGGTCATGGAGTGTTCTTAGAAAAGGAGGTGCAGGGAGCCGCTGAAGCTGGAGACTGATCACGTGTGTGGGGCTAAAGCAAGTCCAGCCAGGAAAAACAGACCAAAACAAGCTATGTAAACAAGTTGTTCCAGCACCAAGAAGGCAAGGGGCCCAGGCCTGCCAAGCAATGGGTTGCTAGGCAGAGGGGCCGAAGTTGACATCATCTTTCCTAGTGTATAAATAAAGGTGCTACAGAGGTTGAGCAGTTTCTTTCCCATCAGGAGGATCAGGGCTCTGCCTGACCCCAGATTCTACATATAAGGGAAATAATGTATTATTTGTTCTTTATTTTTCTCATCCTCTTTGGTCCTTAACCCCAAGAACCTCAGGAGCTGCACTGGGTCACGGCATATGGCGCCAGAACACGGATGGGGTAAGAGATTGAGAGCTAGGGGACACTTCTCATGTGCACACAACTAGGGGAGAAGTGCATTGGTACAGGTCAATAGTCATTACTGGATTGTATTGATATTGGCTTTATCAAGTGTAAAGAGTGGGGCATTGACACTCCCTTATTCTCTAGCCTGAGAGAAACCCCTTCCCCTGAAAAGAAAAAAAAAAGAGGTATATTGATTATATCACCTGTCTAACTATGGGACAGACATTCAAAAGAATCACAAATATATAAGAAACTGTTTGTTGGGCCAGGGGTTTAGTTCAGCGGCTAAGTGCCTGCTTGGCAAACGTGAGGTCGTAAGTTCAATCCCTGGCATGAAAATAGAAAGAAAGAAAGGAAGGAAGGAAGGAAGGAAGGAAGGAAGGAAGGAAGAAAGAAAGAAAGAAAGAAAGAAAGAAAGAAAGAAAGAAAGAAAGAAAGAAAGAAAGAAACTGTTCATTGTATGCTTGATTCCAGTATTTACATTCCTTCTGTGGATCTGGACTAGACAGGGTCTTAATAACCTTAAGCTTCTTGAGACAACCGCAGTGGAACTGGCTCCAGGCCCTGTTTCAGAATCAGGTCCCGAGCAGGGAAAAGATGGCAGCATGACCGCCACCCTGATAACTTTAACTGAGCCACTAAGTGTCCATTCAGCAAAACCTTCAACTATCTGTCCAAAGTGTACACGGTGGTATATTTGGGCCACTCAATGTAAATTCAAACTGTTACAAAAGAAAATCTTCCAGCAGGGCCTGCGGCAGCCCTGACAAAGTAGAGGTGTGACAACTCAGAGGGCTTCCTCGAGATGGCCTAGCCCTGCTTGGCCCGGCAGGCTCCTAATGGTTGGGGGGTAATGTGGCCCTGATTCATGGTTTGCTGATTTCTGTTTACAAAATGCTCTTACAAAAGACA